>PVKH010001532.1:0-30169 GCA_004027955.1 Chaetophractus vellerosus
TCTTTGTTCCCTTTTCCTATTTTTTTGTCTTTATTCATACTGAGTATCTTTCTAAGTAAAGTTAGAAGGACTTCTGCAACTTCTGGTACGGACTGCAAATACTGCAGTAACTCAATTCAACTCAATTCTGACTCTACCTGGAGTTAGGCTAGACCTCACAGCTTAAGGGCAATTCTCTACAAAACTGCTGTCTTGATACCAGCCACAAACTTGGAAGCCCAGGTTACCTGCACTTCTGACAGACTGGCTAGAAATTTGGGTGGTCCCACCATACCTTCAGGTTCAATAATTCACTAGAATGACTCACCAAACTCACTGAAAGCATTATACTTAAAATTAAACTCTTATTATAGTAAAAAGTAAGAAGTAGCCAAAAGAAGAGATGAATTGGGTGAAGTATTGAAGGATTTCAAAGAAAGTTTCCATGTCATCTACATGAGGAACCAGGATGCATCACCCTTCTGGCACAGGAATATATCTTATCAATTGTGGAAGGTCACCGGAGCTTCAAGTATTTATGTGGGGTTTTGTTAAGTAGGCATGATTGATGGAATCAACATCCTTGTGGTTGAGCTGAATCTGAAACTGCTGTCCTCTCCCAGAGGTTGTGGAGGTGGTGCTGATGTGGTATGACTTAAAGCTCTAACCACAATCACATGGGTGGTCTTTCTGGTGTAGCCTGTCCCACTACCCTAAGGCTACTGGTGTGGATGGCCGTATCCTATTATTTCATTAGTATTTGAGCTATCATGTGTGGTCTGGAGAGCCCACCATGAATGACCAGACACTCTTACTATGGGAAATTCCAAGGATTTAGAATTTCCCAGGCATCAGAACAATGTCTAGAACGTTCAACTTCTTTATGTGTATCTATAATTCTATCTGGTATCCTTTTCTTGCTATATGAAGGATTTCCTTTAACATTTGTTGTGGTGCAGATCTACTGGTGATATAATACTTCAGTGTTTTATACCTGGAAAACCCATTATTTGATCTTCAGTTTTGAAAGATTATTTTTACTAAGTATATAATTCTAAGTTGACAGTTTATCTCTTTTATGTAGATAGATATCTATAGATATGTTGCTCCACTCTCTTCTCACTTGTATTTTCCATCAAGAATTCTGCTGTCATCCTTATTTTTATACCTCTCTACCTAATGTCTCTTTTATTTGTCTGCTTTTAAGATTATCTCTTTAACACTGGTTTTAAGAAATTTTATTTTGGTGTGTTTTCATGTGCAATACTTCTTGCACTTGGCATTTAATGAGCTTCTTGGAGTGTCTTTTGTTGTCTATGATGGGCCCCAACACTGCCACACCTGAGAGTTCATATGCTAAGGAATGACAGGGTGGGGCCAGCCCACCTGTAGTGTTAGGATAGTGGGATCTGACCTTCTTGACTTCTGAGAGAGGAAGGGAGCTACAGACTGACTTCAACCATATAGGTATTGATTCAACCAATCATGTTTAGATAATAGAACCCCATATAAACTTGGGGCACTCAAAGCTCACATAAAGCTTCTATGATTGAGAAAACATATTGCTATACCAGGAAGGTGATATATTACAACTCCATGTGGAGAGAACATTGATGTTTGCATCTGAAACCCTCACAGACCTTCACAATGTGACTCTTCTTTTGGCTTCTTGTTTGTATTCTTTTACTATAATGAAACTACAATTATATGTATAGTGCTTTCAGTAGGCTCTGTGACTTGTTCTAGTATATTATAGAACCTGAGGGAGTGAAGGAAGCAATGGGTTGTAGCTAGTTGGTCAAAATTGCAGCCTGGGCCCTAGAACTTGTGCCTGGTGCCTGTAGGGCAATCTTGTAGAGTTTAACCTGTGGAGTCTGCCTAACTCCAGGTAGTTAGAGCCAAAATTTAATTGATTGAGTTACTGAGGTATTTTCAGTTGCTGAATGAACTTTTATACCCACATAGCTCATGTTAGAGCTGTTGGTATTTCTAGAAGATTTTGCAAAAACTGTACATGAGCAAATTCACATAATTTTATATATTGGAATAGGGATTTGTCCTTATACCATATGTTGAGGCAAGGAATTAAAATTTGGAAATGATGTACTTGTATGTGACACAGATCCTAAGAAATTAATGAACTTTATGGGAAAGTTTCTATTATCACATCAAACATTCTGGTACATATATTCTTAAATAAACCATTTCTTAGATCTTAGTACTTTCTTCAGCTATATCTTTTTGGTTTTACTTTCAGCTGTGATTCTTCTAAAAAATTTTCTCCATTATTATAAAGTTATCACACTTATTTTAATGATTTAGAAATAAATATAAGGAAAAGGATGGAGAGAGATAAATCACTTGTAATCCCATGAACATTTTGATGTATATTTTAATATGTCTTTCTTTATATATGAGTACACTTTTTAATAAAATGAAATATACCTTTAGTTTTATAATCTTGTGTTCTATTCCATGCAGTCACGTTCTCCATGGCACTGAATATTCCTAAATTATATCAGATCAATGGCTACAATAAATTACATAGTATCAGAGAATCATAATGATATAATCAGTTTCTTACTGGGAAATGAGGTTGTTTCCATTTTTTTCCCTCTAGTTTAACAATATCGTAATAAAAATAAAAATCCTTGTAGTTAAAATCTGCAGTTATACAAGGATAAGGAAAAGTCTACGTTTTAGTTATTCAATTTTGTCATAATTTAGTGTTTTAAGAGCAATATATTATCATGTGTGTTATCATTCATATTATACTTTGAAATAAAATATCTAGTATGTTAAGTCTGTTTAAAAGAATATTGTTAGCTCTTCCAGAGTATTAAATTGGTATATAATGATAATAACAGAATTAGACATTTAAACATGTCTCTGATTAACCATTTTTGAAATAGAGATTTTTAACTAACAAATGCTTCTGAAGCCAATATACAAAAGATATCTATCAAAGAAAGGGTCATCAAAGTATGACCTGCAAAGCCAAATCCAACCAGCTGCCTATTTTTGCAAATAAAGTTTTATCAGAACACAGCCTGGCTCATTTGTTTATGACCAACTGCATTGTCTATTTTCAATTTCACACTATATCAGCAGTTACCATATGGCTTGCAAAGCCAAAAATATTATCTATTTGCTCTTGACAGAAAAAAAAATTTCCGACTCTTGATCTAGAGTAATCATTTACCAAAATAATTTACTCGATAGCTCCCAAGTTGCTTAATATTTCTTTCTTTCTTTCTTTCTTTTTTCCCTATTTGCTCAACCAACTCTCATTTTGCCTATATTTTCTGAGTTTCATAATTTGTAATTAGGTAGCCCAGTGTTTAGGGCTTTGGACTTATATCTGTGAAAATCAGCAGCGTTCTGGATATGACTAAAGCTCATTAAAGCTGAGTAATGATAGGTCTGCTAAATAAGCAGGCACAAATAAAATCCTTGTGTTTTGTGTGATTAGTGGTTTTCCTGGGAATGAAATTCATGAGAGCTGAAAATATACAATGACACAATGTTTGTATATTCTAATAACAGTTCCAATACAGTTTTCATTCCCATAACTATCCTCCCTTTTCATTAGTCTTATAAAAAACATAATGAAAATTAAAACCCTCAATTGCAAGCTTTTATTTGGCCTTTTAAAGGAGGAAATTTGAGAAAAATTATTTTTAAAAAATAATTCTTTGATCACAATAAACTGTTTTGCTTTGGTAATAAAATACTCCCTATTCTTACCAATTTACAAAAGTGAATGTTTGCTATTCAAGTTAAATGTCCATTCTGGGTCAGTTATTGCTATGACCTGTATTCCAGAACTATGATACATAAAGCAGCTCACATCTGGAACATTCTGCATCTTGAGGAAAAATACACTTGGCAAACAATATCTGCTTCTTAAAATATCAGCTCTGAAGTGGCCAAAAAATATGCTATCTGGTCACTCCTAGATACAAGAGCATGAGGAAATGTAATCCTCCTACCAAGTCTTCTGTAGTTCCTCCCCTAGTGACAGAAAGCAAATATTTTGAACAATAGTATTCTAAAACACCACGTTGAGAGTATAATCTTGCAATTGTTGTAGATTATGAAACACCGTAATCATGTAGGTAATAAACAATGAGTTATCCAGATCAGTGTTTGACTGCTTCTGATGAAAGACTTTTGGAAAATGTGCACATATAGAACACCTTTCAAATACCATGAATAACAAAGGAGAGAAGCTAGAATAAATTCCCGAGTTCAAAAGTTAACAGTTCAAATTTACTTTGCTAAATGGAGTATTCTGGCCAATGTAGTATGCTATCATTACTCTTCTATTAAATAGTTAAAAGTTAGGTAGGCAAAAATAATAGCAGCTTCAGTATATAATTTTAACTCCCTCTTCTTCCCAACTGCCTCCTTGGAGAAAGTAAATGCCATAATATTAATGGAAGCCGAAGTGTATGTCTGAAACAGCAATTCTTTTGAGATCTTTGTGAGAGAATAGGTGTCTTTGCACTCCACAACATCAGGCTAGAACAAATGGCCATGCAAAGCATATGGCTTACCTTTCTCTCTTTAAACCTGGGAGCTTCACATGAAACTCAAAAGATAACATTTTCTGATTATGTTCCTTGGAAGATGGGACAAATTCTCTTGGATTTGAAGTATATGTGAAATGAGGTCCCATGAGTTAAATCCTGGTGAAACTGCTTAACTCCAGAGACAACGATGATATGCTATAACCCTCCAGAGGGAAAGAATAAGGATTTTAAGAATGAAAGTGGATAAGACCAACACTGACTTATCAGCAACGCTGTAGTGTAGAAAATGTGAAATACCATCTGTTGACTATTGAGGAAAAAAAGAAAAAAACTTTGATGCTAGAATCTTATACTCATCAGCCATAACATACATCTGTTGGAAGGAACAAAGAAAAACATTTCATTGGGATATTTAGCATGGTGGAACGAGTTGCTCAGCAATCTTCTCTCTTAAAAGCAATGAAAAAACTGGAGAAAATTGTCAAAAATAAATATTTATCAGAGCTCTAGAAATTAGCCAGGGGTATACTACAAATTTAGAATTGTTTATTCAGAAATACTACTAACTTTTTTGGGAAAAAAGTGGGAGACTGTGGCCTTCTTACCTGCAGCTGCTTTCAATCCCCCAACACTGTCTTGGTCACTGAGGTAGATCTACCTAGAGGAGATCAGCCATGAAAAAGATTAGCTTTGCCATCAGAAGCAGCCCAATTGATTGGGAGAGAAGTGGGCACTGTGATGTCTATATCATTAGTAATCACAGGAAAAATGAATGGAAAAAGTCAGCAAAACAATTAGTTAGAAGTTGTCATAGTTGAAGCAAGCAGTGGAATGGCAGCCTAGCCAGAAATCTAAAATAAGATGCAGGAAATGAAATGTGTATTAGGGCAGTGATAACCTCACCACATATTTTATTTTTGTGTTTGTGTACATGTTTATTGCATGTACACAAGAGACTGCCAAATATTTTTTGCAGCGAGAGTATGCACATGCTCAGAGAAGACACAGAGGACCCAACTAAAAATAAACATGGGACACAATTGAAACAGCCTGAAATTTGAAAGTATTTCCCCAATCACACATACATCCATCAGCAGAAAATAGAAGCAAGGAGACTTACAGTGTTTGAAAACAACCTCTACACAATGACTGCTATTAAACTAATTTATACAGACACAAGGGGAGACCGCTAGGAAACCAGTCTTAAAATTACAGTAAATCTAACAAGCAAGCAAACAAAAACTGATCAGAGACATCTATGGTCAAATATCATAAGAAACCAGAGATTTAGTCCAACCAAGCAACTAGACAATGATACCAGCAGCAGTAACAACAAAAGAAAACAACAACAAAAAACCACCCTTGGAAACAATCAGAATCAATAATTGCTACAATATATTTAAAATGTCCATATTTCAACAACAAAAATTGAGATGTGTGAAAAAACAGAAATGTATGGCACACAGTAAAAAAGCAGTCATTAAAAAGTTTCTGATGTTAAAAATAGCAAAGATTTCAAAGCAGCTATTATAAATAAGTTAAAAAGTAAAGGAAACTGTGTTTAAAGCATTAAAGGAAAACATGCTGACAATGACTCAATACATACAGAACCTCTATAAAGCAATATAAATTAAAAGAAACATTGAAATTCTGTAGCTGTAAAGTATAAAAGCTAAAATACAAAATTCACTACAGGATCTCAAGAGAATATTTGAAATGTTAGAAGAAAGAACCAGTGTGCTTCAACATCAAGAAATATAAATTGTCCAATATGAAGAACAGAGTGAAACAAGATTAAAGAAAAGTGAGGAGTTTCAGAGTCCTGCGGGACAAAGAATCCAATTTAAAAACGAGTAAAAGAAATGAATAGACACTTCATTGAAGAAGATACTTTGATGCATTAAGAAAATGCAAATTAAAACAATAATAAGATATCATTACATACCTATGAGAATAGCTACACTCTAAAGAACAGACAAACTTGATGAGGATGTAAAAATTACAACCTTCATTGATTGCTGTTGGGAATGTAAAGTGGTACAACAACATTAGAAACCAGTTTGGCAGTTACTTAAAAAATTAGCATTAATTTACCATATAACCAAGCCATTCCACTGTTGGTTATTTATATATGAAAAATGAAAATATATGTACACACATTGTATGTGAATGTTCATAATAGTGTTATTTGTAATAGCACAAAATTGGAAACAACCCAAAGGTCAATCAAGTGGTAAATATTTAATTTAAATATGGTGTCTGCAAATGACAGAATATTATTCAGTAATAAAAAGTAACAAAACATACATAGATCATACTATATGAAGGAACCTCAAAAAAAAGGGAAAGGAGCATTACAAATTATGTGAAATATCCAGAAATGGAAATTTATAGAAACAGAAAGTCAATTAGTCATTGTCTGGATTTGGGGATAGGGCCAGGAATTGACTACAAAAGAGAAGGCCTGAGTTTTTTTTGGAATGATGGAAATCTTCCAAAACTAAATTGCGGAAATAATCTCACAAATCTACATATTTAGCAAAAATTATTGATTTTTGCACTTAAAATGAATGGAATTTATGGCATTTAAATTATACTTCAATGAAATAAGAACAAATAGGCAAGTCAGATGGGCAGACTCTGAATTTAAGCGTGCATATACTCTCTTTGAGAAAAAAAGTAAAAAATGTATTTTCACTGAATGTAAATTCAGTCAGACAGTTCTTATGTTAGTGGAAGACAAGTGAAACAGAAAGTACTGGTGCTCTAATTTTTTCTTCTCTCTCTCTCATCCCTGTCTCTTTATATCCATCCATTCTCTATTCTTCTGTTGCTGCATCCATCTATATTACTTTATCAAACTTGTTAAAGTACATTCAAGAATGCTATACTTATCTCCTATTGCTAACTTCAAACATACTTTTTTTTTTTTTTGCCAGATCCCCTTTCTCTACTCTTTACTGAAAATATTCAGCAGATCCCACAGCTCTTGGATAAATTTCTGCTGCAAGAATTGTCTAATATTCAGGTATTTCAAACACAGAATAATTTCAGTCATAACTTAAATCTCTAATCCCTTTAAAACTTTTATCAACTTAAGAGTTACGGTAAAAAATAAAAGAGATAAGGTTAAAGAGTTTAAAAATATTTTGCTTAGCTGAAATTGTGTTCGTAGTGAGCATAGAATGCTGATATATGAATGTTCATTTGTAAATTTAACTGTGTTTAGTAGATAATAATGTATGATAGATATTGGATTTCATGGGATAGAAAGATGGATTGTTCAACATTAGAAATTAAAGCACATGATTCATTACATAAAATTATTCTTCTAAAAATAAAATACTTAGAGTTGTCTGTATCCCATGTGTTTTAGTTGGAATAAACAATGGAATTTTAATGGCTCACAGTTTTGAGGCCAGAATAAGTCCAAATCAAGTCCAAATAATGGCCTCAGCAAGGTGATGTTTTCTTTTTGAAGACTGGCATTCTGGGGCTGTCAGTGATTTTTGGCTCTTGGTTCCTCTGTCATATGGCAATGCATATGGCTGCCTCTCCTGGCCTCTCCCTTTTCTTCTGGGTTCTGTTGACCTTCAGCTTCTTGCTTCCCATGACTTTTCTATCTGCCTGAATTTTGCTCCACTTATAATGGACTCTAGTAATAGGACCTCTCCTGATTGAAGTGTACCACATGTTAACCTAAATAACCCCATCAAAAGGTCCTACTTATAATGGGTTCACACCTACAGGAATGGATAAAATTTAAGAACATGCTTTTCTGGGGTGCATAGCTGCAAACCACCCTCCCTACCACGTATAGTATGGAGTTAATGGACTTTAGAAATGACCTGCTCCTTTCATCATGATGCAAATATAGCTAACAGCCACTTAGACTAAAGAATCTAGGAAAACCATGTAGAAAATGAATCTCTCAGGCAGTCACTCGTTCTGTATCCATGAACAATAGACATTGGTCTTAACAAAATTTAATCCTACTTCAACCTTCAGCCTGAGGATGAATTATGTGGAATTAATGCAAAAGAGAGGAATGGGGTCTACTGAAACCCTTTCCTCTTATGTTAAAGACTTAACCTCAGCTCCACACCTCAACTTTTATTATAGATTTTTCCTGGGGTTAAGAGAGAAAACAAAATTAGAGGAGCCATGGATCATTTATCTATTTTTATATAACAAATTTTCCTGAAGTTTAGAGGCTTGAGAAAAATTAATTTATCTCAGTTTCTATGACTTAGAAATCCAGACATTGCCTAGGTGAGTTTTCTGTTTTAGGAGGTATTTCACAAGGCTTTAATTAAAGTGCAGGCTGGAGCTATATTCTTATCTGAAGGCTCCAAAGCTCAGTCAGGTGTTTGTTGCTCCTTGATAGTTCATCACTAGCTGATGGCCAGCTCCTGGCCATTTTGGTCTCTGCTTACAGCATGGAAGCTTGCTTCATCAGATCAGGCATGCAAGAAAAGTCAGAGAGAGAGAGTGCAATAAGACAGAAGTCACAATATTTTATAGCCAAATCCCAGAAGTCACATTTGCCATATTTTAATTTTTAAAAATGTAACCCATACTCAAGGGAGGAGACTGCACAAGAACATGACTACCAGGAGGCAAGAGTCACTGGGAGTCATTTTTTTTTTTTTAAAGATTTATTTATTTTATTACATATCTTCCCTTCCCCCCGCTGCAGCGACGCACCGAGAGTGGTCACTGCGCAGGCGCAGCTTTCCACGCTTGTGGGCGGTCTCTGCGTCCGTTCACGGCGGGCTTTCAGTTCGCGGGTGGCTGGCTGCGCTCCATTCGCGGGCGACCTGCTCTGCCTGTGGCGGCTCTTGCCCTGTCCGTGGCAGCTTCTTGCCCTGCCCACGGCGGCTCTGGCCCGCCCATGGCGGTGTGCCATTCTCAAGGCGGTCTGCCTGCTAGGAGAGGTCCCCGGGAATCGAACCCGGGGCCTCGCTGGGAGTCATTTTGAAGCTGGCTACCACAAGCATCTATGACAGTTAAAGATAGTACCTAGTTACTAGGTATTCTTGGGACACTGGATCCATAGGAAATAAGAGAAGAAGTCAGCTGCTAAAAATCTGTGGGTATGATATCGGCTTACACATAAATCATGTGAATAGAGTCTGGCACAATTTGTAGGAGTCAATTTACATATTGATTACAATGTTTAGCATCATTGCATGCATATATTGAAGTAAATTAGTAGTTTAAAGATTTATCTTGAATTGATATTTGAAATTAATTCCATATTATATTTCCATTGTGACCTTCCCCAAGTTATTTTCTTCTTTTTTATTGATTTATCTCAAAGACTCACATTATGGTTACTTGAGATCTATGAATGTTCTAAACAAACTATTTATTAATGCATTTTTATGTTATAGCATTTGTTTTTACAGATGAGTGTGCCTGATCAAAAATGTTATATTCCAAGTCATCCTAGTCTGGTACACTATATACTGTTTAGATATAATTTGAGATTTAATTACTTAAAAGGGAAATAAAATAATAAATGAGTATAGCCCATTTCATTATATTAAACTAATGTTTCAGAAAATAAGATGGAATATAGCAGTTTAAAACAATAATTTAAAGACTTTGACTATATAAATTTAAACTTTATTTCTTAAAAAACAGCAATCTCCCCCAAATACACATACACATACACATTGTTTTCTAAAAGCATAATATAGATGTGTTATTCCCACAACAGCAATCCAATATGAAATTCTCCATATCCTATCACATCCAAGGGGTATTATCATTTTCATTTTTAACACTCTAGGAAAAACAATCTATTGTAAAATCTTATGAAGCATTTTCAGAATATATTATGTTCTCAGCTGAATGATTTTACCAAGTAATCATGAAGACAAACCTCTCAGAGAAAACCACAATGGAAACACTTGTATTTTATTCTTCAGTAAGCAAAAGAGGAAAAAACATTGTATCACAATATTGGTAAAGGCAGATTAACAATATTCATTTAACTCTGGAGAAAAAAATGAAGATATAAAATCCTTCTCAATTTACCTGAAAAAGTTTTACTGGCTTTCCAAGAAAAAAGCACTTATCTAGGCAGCAGATATATGCAGTAACAATCAGGACAGCTTTAGCCCTATGAACATAACAGATCAATAGAATATCACTTTTAAAATCTTGCATGCATATATACTTCTCTACATGTTCAAAACATGAAGAGATTCAAATTATATTGGAAAAAGGTCTTCAAATTTTGCTAGGATCCCTTGAGTTTATAATTATCATTGTTATGTTTGCTGGAAAATTTTAAAACAATATTTTATTCATTTAAATACATGTTTAAAAATCAGAAGAAACGTTCCTTCTAATAATACACTTTAGTGAGAGATGAGAGTATTTAAAGTGCCTTTTATTTACACTGAAGTTTTAGCAGTGTTTATATCTTAATTTAATAAATTGTAGTGCTCTTGCTGAATTTTCAAATTTATTTTTCACACACTTTAATTTTATATTACTCTATTCTCAAACTTTTATTTCTCTTGAATGGAAATATGTCAGAGTTTGAATTTTTAAATGCTCTTATCCTTACACTTACATTTGTTATCAATATAATTCTGTACTTTTATTGAATTTTAATTCTCTTGCTTCTTAATGGAAATACTATCTGATTGAATAATAGAAATATTTGATTATGGACTACCTGGTTCCTGCCTAAATTCATTTATGAAAATAGATTCAGTTTGCCAATTGTAGAAAGCATTATCTGCTGTGGTCTTATGACTAAATTAAATCTGGCCTTTGAAATGATTTTAAATATATTTAAACAATTATTAATACTTCACAGAGGAGACCGGATTGTTCTGATAGGACTTTTATAGCAAGATATATTATTGCCACATTGGTGATTTTAGATAGTCAGAGACTCAGTGAAAATGGTGCTATAACAGGCATAGGAGGTTGTTCACCAATACAAGCAGCCATTATTCCTCCATGTTCTTCTCCTTCTTGTCCCCAAAGTCTAATACACCTGCTCTCCTGTGAAGCCATGAGCTACTGCAATCTGAATGGTTCTATTGTCTGCCATTCTCTGCCACCAATCTCTCAACTATGTACAACTATAGCAAATGCACTGCACTGTTTTCCCATCAATATATATGAACTTCCCATGTTCTTACCCAAGGGCAGCAACTCCACTTGCCTTGAAGACTTTGTTCTTTCAGTTATAACCTTATTTTCCTATATCACCAACCTTTATTTTTCTATAGGATCAGTTCCAACAGCAGGAAAACAGGCATTTATGATTTTTCAACTAGCAAAATCATCTCATAAGCATGCAGCACTTACTAGATATAATTATATTTTTCTGTCCCTTTTTGAAGCAAAATTATTCTAAATAGATCCCCACTTCCTTACCTGTCTAGAGCCAACTCCAGTTAAGCTCTAGATTCAACCTCCAATTATTAGTAAAATACTAGTCAGTCATCCATCATCTCAGCATTGCTTAATCAGGTCATCAATTTTATCAATCTTCACATTAATCAAATTCTTACCAGTATTTGATATAGGAGATCATCTCCTTTCTTCATTTGGCTTTTGGATTTCCACTCCCTTCTAATTTTCTTTATAGCCAATAAATATCTCTACATAATTTCCTTTCAAAATTTGAAGTGCATTTCTTTGCTTTTCTATGACATGTTCTCTTTTCTACCTATCTTTTAGTTTGCTGAAAGGTGCTGGGAGCAATATGCCAGAAATGGGTTGCTTTTGACAATGGAATTAACTAGTTTAAAAGCTTAGAGGCTGTGGAAATGTCCAAATCAAGGCGTCATCAGAGATCCTGTCTGACCGAAGGTTGCCTGCTGGCAATCCTAGACTACTCCAGGCTTACTTTCTCCTGGAGCTCAGCTGTGGGTGATCAGGCATGTGAGTCATCTCTACCCTCTCCTATGGGACTTGTCTCTTTCATTCCCTTGGGAGCCTCTTTCGGTACTTCTGTGTTCCGCTGATTCCAGCCTTTGGCCTCAGGGACCTCTTTCTCAAGCTCTTGGGGATTCTCTGTCTCTGCTACTTTTTCTCTGTGTGTTCTCTCATTTTCTCTGTTTCTCCCATTTTTAAAGGACTCCAGCAAGAGGACTAAGACCCACCTGGGTCATACCTTACTGAAGTAATCCAATCAGAGAAACACAACTGAATCCAATCAAAGGATCCCAAAACCACAGAAATGAATTATCTTTAAGAACATGATATTTTCTGGGATCCACAAAAAGCATCAAACACTCAGAATCTATATCAATTCTTTGGATGATTTCATCCAGTCTCATAGCTGTAAATACCATCCACATATTATTAGCCAATATCTAAATATATCCTCTGAATTCCAAACTTGTATATAGAACTGCTTATCCAAGAACTCCTTTTGGATTTCTTAAAAAGGAATATAGTTTCAGAATCAATAATTCTCCTTCATTTTTTCTTCACCAATTTTCCCAAGGCCAAGGAATAACACCTCTGTGCATTTGCTCCGGTTTTGACTATCATTCATCAAATACATTATCCCAATTTTTTCAAAATATAAAGTCTCTCACTAAACCTTGTTGGTGTTACCTTCAAAATACAATGTCTCCAATATCTATACACCTATAAACTTGGAAAATGCTGCTATCATGATAATCTCTGGCTGGAAGTACTACAATGGCCTTCTAACTTGTCTTCTTCTATTCTTATTGGCTCATAATAGAGTAGACGAATTGAACAGATAAATCAGACATACCAGAATTTTCATTTCCTAAAAGGATGGATTATTTGGAGACAGACCAATGCACCTGTGGGGATAAATAGAAAAAAAAAAAAAGAAAAAAAGAAAATAAAATTTCAAAGCATGAAAAATATCTTGAAATAAGGAAGACTAGATGATCTAATTTTCTAGAGAAGAGAAATCTTCATATCAGTAAGCTGCATCTACATTTCTGAATTATGCATTTACCAATTTTGTGTATAAACAAAATCTGAAGCACAGGATCATTTTTTGGAGATAGAGAAACAAGCAGAGGTTTAGGGTGCCATGTGAGATAAAAGAGATAAAATTAGAGACATAAGAGAAAGCAAATATAAATAAAAGGACAATGGACAATTTCAGAAGAATACTAACCACTTTTTTTTCCTATCAAAATCAAGAAAATTATAAGGATGCTCATATTGATATTATTGTTTATCTCTGGTTAGGAAGTACTGCTTTGGCATATCAAAGTAAGTTATTTCCTTTTGATAATATGATTGTATAACTAGAAAATCTGACTATAGATAAAACAAATGCACATGCAAAAAAGCATCTATGATTATTAAAATAATTTGTCAACAGACTAGGTGCAAAATAAATATAAGAAAATCAATAGTTATTCTTACAAAATAGCACAATTCATACAATTTATACCTTTTCTTTATAGAACAAATATTGAGATGATCTCACTTTCTATGAAGTAGTTTTCTAAATACTTACAAAACATGAATGAACAAAATATAGAAAGATAGTCTCTTTATAGCTTATGTTTGGGAGCAAGGAGTCAATAGAAATAATGAACAAATAAATTACAATAAACATGAGAACGTGATAAATGTCACAGAGAAAGAAAATTTAGCAGTGGAATAGGTGAATGGGTGACAATGGATTATTACAAGTAGAAGGATAATAGTTTCACTTCCCTACAGTTCATTCCCCGCATTCAGATACTAAGAGAGCTCTCTAAAATGAACCTTGGCTACATCAATCATTTACTCAAAATTCTTCCTTTGCTCTCAAATTATTAGCATGGCACAAATAGTGTTTTATGATTTTGTTTCAATTTACAGGTTCCATGTCATCTCTGGATACTATCTGTATGTGACGAGATATGTTAAAACTACTTAAATGCTTGTTTCCCCTTTAAAATATCTTTTTACTGGATATTTCTTATTCAAATTACAATACTCTGCTGAGTTTTATTACATTCTATCAATTTTCTGTAATCTTTCCCAGATAGACTTAATTAACCTCTACTCTGTCTGTAATATGTATGTGTATTACACTTAGCTCACTAGATAGTAATCACATATTAACATAATATATAATTATGATACCATTACTAATATTATGTACATATTATGATGTCTCTTTTTGTTGACAGTGAGTGATTTGAGTACTAGGGCATTGTCATTTTTATAATTTTATATCTCACAAGCATAAAAAGATAAATAATGATTACATGAAAATAACATTAAAAAATAATCTTAACTATAAATCATGAGAACCACTTTTCAAATGATCAACAGTATTTATTCAGAGGACACCAAGCCTGGCTTGGAATGAAAAACAGAGACAGGAAATCATATAATGGAACCAGTCAGCTGTAGCTTTTCTATTTGATTTGTCTCTTAACCCAGTATGGTACATAGAGTGCTAAATAGAGAGGTTTAAATGAAATAAATAGATTGTGCAGATGATTATATGAAAGTTTATAAGGCCATAGAAGGTATAGCATTAGCAAGTAGCAAAGATTCAAACCAACAACTCATATTTTTACCTTAGGTTTTCAATAGCATATTGTATTTTTGAATGTAATATCAGGCTCTTCAATTTTATGTAGTGTTGCCATTAGATGTAGATGATTTATCTCAATCTACATAAACTATGTGGCTATTTGCCTAGAAACCAATAGTTTGATCTGATTAAAAACAAAACCTGGAAATGTGATGAAAAAAAATGTTGACAAGATAGCCAATATCTAAACAAACTTAAATCTCACACAGAGATTGGGAAAAGTAACTTTATTTTCTCTAGCCTATTGGTATTTTTTATGCTGAGTATTCCTTTTTTAATATTATTTTCTAGATGCAAAAACTAAAATAATTTAAAGTTGTTCATTAATACTATGAAATGGGATATAGCTTAATGTTGTTCCTGATGTTATTATAATTATTTTCATATTTAAATCTTAAATTAATTAAGTAGAGCACATTTGTTTTCTACTAATTTTGCTTGGACTTTCCGATGTTTTTCTGTGAGAGTACTGGATATTTAATAGGAATTATATAGTTTATACTATAACATATATTTGCAAAGTGAAATTTTGAAAAGTGTAAACTATAAAAATATGAAATTAAATAGAGTTATGATACATAGAAGAATAACTGCTATCAATATTTGATAGTTATAATTTACTAATTATTCAAGGCAATTTTATTAAAATATTCTCTATAGGGGATTGTCTTCAAAATCTATTTTTATAACAATCTCTGATGGGTCTGTCTACCATGCTGAGACTGATAGCCAGTATTAAGATTTTTATCTAGCAAAATGAGAGTTATAAAGAACAAAATGAGCTATAAACAATTAACAATGAAAGCAAACTTTAGGAAAAATTACTTCACAATTTAATTAAATAAATTAATGTAAAGCTAAATCTACAAAGCTGTCATCAATTGTAAAGAATTAAGTGGGGGGGGGGGACTTCGGGGAAGTTAGTATCAATGTAGGTAGGCAGAGCCCAGATCTCTTACAAAAACAACTGAGAAAGAGCTAAAACCTATCCAAGGAAGCTGCTTTGGGGATATTCTTTGCACATGAGGAGAGTGCTATGCATCATCCAAGAGGGACAGGGGCAGAGGAACAAAGAGGCCAAATGAAATCTGGAACATAAACTACAAGAATATAGAATAAGAGGAGCCAACTGTCAAAAAGAAACCTTACCATAAAATAATAAAACCCTAGATTAGAAACAGAAGTTAACCATCTGAATAAGCCCATCATGATAAACAGTTGTCCAGACACCAACAAAAATTACAAGTCATACCAAGAAACAGGAAGACATGGCCAGCCTAATGAACAAACTAAAAAACAGAAGGAGATGCAGAACATGGAACACTAAACAAGGATGTCCAAACAAATATCATGAATCAACTTAATGAAGTGAAGGGAGAGATAAAGGATGTTAAGAATACACTGGGGAAACATACTGAAGAAATTATAAGCATACATAAAAAGATAATGGATCTGATCATAATGGATGGCACAAAGAAAGAAATCAAAAATACCCTGGAAGCGCAGAAGAGCATATTTGAACAGGCAGAGGAAAGAACTAGTGACATTGATGATAGCACATCTGAAAGCAGACAGAAAGTAGAAGATAGATAAAAAGATAGAAGAAACTCAGCAGGGCATCAGGGAATTGAATGACAACATGAAACACACAAAAATATGCATTATAGGCATCCCAGAGATAGAAAGAAGGGAAAAGAAGCAGGAGTGTTGGAGGCAATAATGGCTGAAAATTTCCCTACTCTTTTAAAGGGAATGGACTTACATGTCCAGGAAGTGCAGTGTACATGAAACAGTATAAATCCTAACAGGCCTACCCCAAAACATATACTTATCAAATTGTCAAACACTCAAGAAAAAGAGAGAATACTGAAACCAGCAAGAGAAACTAGATCAATCACATACAAGGGAAATTTGTTAAGATCAAGTATTGAATTCTCATCCAAAACCATGGAGGCAAGAAGGCAGTGGTACAATATAGTTAAGATGCTAAAAGAAAAAAAAAAACTGTCAGTCAAGAATTCTGATGCAGCAAAGTTAATATTCAAATATGAGGGAGAGTTCAGAATACTCACAGATAAACAGAAATTAAGAGAGTTTGTCAACAAGAAACTTGCTCTTCAAGAAATACTAAAGGGAGTTCTGCAGGTAGAAAGGAAAAAAGAAGAGAAAGTGCTGGTGGAGAGTGTAGAAAGGGATATTATTAGAATAACTAAAAAGATATAAAAACAAAATATGACATATATAAACCTAAAGAAAATATGGCTAATGTAAATGTTACAATAATAATATTTACTGTTAATGGATTAAATATCCCAATCAAGAGACACAAATTGGCAGAATGGGTAAGGAAATATGGCCCATCTATCTGTGATCAACAAGAAACTCATCTTAGATCCAGAGAAGCAAGGAGGTTGCAAGTGAATGCTTGTAAAACAATTATTCATGCAAGCATTAACCAAAAAAAGGGTGGGAGTAGCTATACTAATATCATACAAAATAGACTTTAATTGCAAAATTAGTGTAAGAGATAAAGCAGTGCACTATACATTAATAAATGGGGTAATCAACCAAGAAGAAAGAAAAATCATAAACATTTATGCACCTAACCAGGATGCCCCAAATTATATCAGGCAAACATTGGAAAAACTAAGTGGAGAAATAGATGCCTCTATAATTATAGTGGGGGACTTTAATACACCATCATCACCATTAGACATGAAATCTTGACAGAAGGTCAATAAAGAAACAGAGACCTTGAAAAATAAGTTAGAAGATCTAGACCTAATAGACATATATAGAACATTATACGCAACACAGCAGGATATACAGTCTTCTCAAGCACGCATGGATCATTTTCCAGGGTTGACTGCATGCTAGGCCACAAAACAACTCTCAACGAATTCATAAAGACTGAAAATATACAAAGCAATTTCTCTGATCATAATGGAAAGAAACTGGAAATCAGTAAGGAGCAGAGAAACAGAATAGGCACAAAGATGTGGAAGTTAAACAACATGGTGGGTCAAGGAGGAAATTGCAAAAGAAATCAGTAACTACCTTGAAATGAATGAAAATAAGAACACAATGTATCAAAACCTTTAGGAGGCAGCAAAAGCAGTGCTGAGAGTGAAATTTACAGACATAAATGCCTACATTAAAAAAGAAGAAAGAACTAAAATAAAAGACCTAACTGCACACCTGGAGGAAATAGAAAAAAAAAAACAACAAACTAGTACCGAAGCAAGCAGAAAGAAGGAAAAAGGAAAAACAAAGATTAGAGCAGAGCTAAATGAAATTGAGAATAAACAAAACACTAGAGGAAATTAACAAACATAAATCCTGGTTCTTTAAGAAGATTAATAAAATTGACAAACCCTTAGCTAGACTAACAAAGAAAAAAGAAAGAAGATGTAAATACATAAAATAAAGAATGAGGGAGGGATATCACAACTGATCACACAGAAATAAAGAGTATCATAAGAGGATAATTTGAAAAATTGTATGCCAACAAGATGGATATTGTAGATGAAATGAACAATTTCTAGAAATACACAAGCAGCCTACATTGATGAAAGAAGAAATTGATGAACTCAACAGACTAATCACAAGTAACAAGATTGTCTAAAACATCAAAAACCTCCCAATTAAGAAAAGCCCAGGACCAGATGGCTTCAAGGGGGAATTCTACCAATTATTCAGAAAAAAACTAACACCAGTTCTGTTTAAATTCTTCCAAAATATAGAAGTGGAGGGAATATTGCCTAACTCGTTCTCTGATGCCAACATCACCCTAATACCAAAGCCACATAAAGACACCACTAGAAAGGAAAACTGCAGACCAATCTGTATAATGAAACTGGTTGCTAAAATCCCCAACAAAATACTTGCTAATCATATTCAACAACAGATCAAAAGGATTATACACCATGACCAAGTGGATTTCCTCCTTAGTATGCAAGGATGGGTAAACATAAGAAAATCAATCAATGTAATGCAACAGATTGAAAGAAAAATCACGTGATCATCTGTGTAGATGCAGAATAAGTACTTGACAAAATACAGCATCCTTTCTTCATAAAAACACTTCAAAAGATAGGAATAGAAGGAAACTCACTCAACATAATAAGGGGTATATATAAAATCCCAAAGCTAACATCATATTAAAAGGTGAATTGCTAAAGGCTTTCCCTCTAAGATCTGGAACAAGACAAGGATGACCACTGTCACTGTTCTTAGTCACCATTGTTTTGTAAGTACTTGCTTGGGCATTTAGGCAAGAAAAATATATAAAAGGCATCGAGGTAGGCTAGGAAAAAGTAAAAATTTCACTATTCACAGATGATATGATCCTACACACAGAAAGCCCTGAGAAATCTACAACAAAGCTTCTAGAGCTGATAAATAAAGTTAAATAAAGTAGATCGATATAATATGAACATGCAAAAGTCAGTAGCATTTCTGTATACCAATAATGAGCAATCTGATGAGGAAATCAAGAAAAAAATTCCATTTACAATAGCAACTGAAAGAATTAAATATCTAGAAAAGAACTTAATTAAAGATGTGAAGGAGTTGTACTCAGAAAAATACACAACATTTTTAAAGGAAATCAAAGACTTAAACAAATGGAAGATTATTCCATGGACATGGATTAGAAGACTAATCATCATTAAGATGCCTGTCTTACACAAATTGATTTACAGATTTAATGAAATCCCAATAAAAATTACAACGGCATTTTTCCTGAATTGGAAAAGAAATTTATTTGGAATCTCAAGGGGCCCTGAATAGCCAAAACATATTGCAAAAGAAAAAAGAAAGGGGAGGAATCACACTATTAGACTTTAAAACATACTACAAAGCTACAGTGGTCAAAACTGCAGGGTATTGGCACAAGGATAGACATACTGACCAACAGAACAGAATTGAGAGATCTGATATAGACCCTCACATATGTGGTCAACTGACATTCAACAAGACCACCAAGTCACTCAACTGGGAGAGAATGGCCTCTTCAGCCAATGGTGCTTGGAGAACTGGATATTCATATCCAAAAGAATAAGAGAGATCACCATCTCATGCTCTATACAAAAATTAACTCAATACGGATCAAAGATCTAAATATAAGAGCCAACACCATAAATCTCCTGGAAGATAATGTAGGGAAACATCTATGAGATCTTGAAGTAGGAAATGGTTTAGTAAATTTTATATTCAATGCCTGAGCAACAAAAGATGAAATAGATAAATTGGATCTCCTAAAAACTAAAACTTTTGTGCTTCAGAGGAGTTTGTCTAGAAAGTTAAAAGGCAGCCTACTTAATGGAAGAAAATATTTGGTAACCATTATCTAAGAAGGGCTTAATATCCAGCATATATAAAGAAATCCGACATCTCAAAAATAGAAACAACCCATTTTTTTAAAAAATGGGCAAAAGATTTGAATGACTTCTTCAAAGAAGAAACACAAATGGCTAAAAAGCACATGAAAAATGCTCAACATCAGTAGTATTAGGGAAATGCAAATCAAAACCACAATGAAATATCATCTTACACCTATTAGATTGGCGGCTATTAAACAGAGAACTACAAGTGTTGGGGAGGTTGTGGAGGAAAGGGAACACTCATCCAGTGCAGGTTGGTGCAGCCCTTGTGGAGGACATTTTGACAGTTCCTCGGGAAGTTAACTGTAGAACTGCCATATGATCCAACATTCCCACTTCTAGTTATATATCTAGAGGAATTGAAAGCAAGGGCATGAGCACATATATGCATACCAATGTTCCTAGTGGCATTTTCAATATTGCCAAAAGT
This sequence comes from Chaetophractus vellerosus, assembly GCA_004027955.1. Classification (NCBI taxonomy): domain Eukaryota; kingdom Metazoa; phylum Chordata; class Mammalia; order Cingulata; family Chlamyphoridae; genus Chaetophractus; species Chaetophractus vellerosus. The sequence continues at coordinate 20,896 of PVKH010001532.1, forward strand.
TGGAAGCAACCCAAGTGTCCATCAACAGATGAATGGATAAAGAAATTATTTTATATACATACAATGGAGTATTACTTAGCTGTAAGAAGGAATGCAGTATTAACACCAGGGACAATATGGCTGAATCTTAAATACCTCATGTTGAGCGAAGTAAGCCAGTCACTGAAGACAAATATTGCATGACCTCACTGATATGACTTAAGCAATGCACACAGAGCTAGAGTGTGGAAGATAAGCTATCTGGAGATAAAAATAGTGCAAAGGGTGGTGAGCTGAAGCTCAATAGGGGAAAATCTATGATAAGTTAGAAGGTGGTGATTGGGCATGAGATGTGGGTGATAGTGGTGTGGTGATATGATTGGTTTGTGGGTTCAGGAATGTAAGGGATGGTAGGGTGGAGGCTTAGGTTGGACTATCCATGGAACTAGGGAGAGCTGGTGGAAGGAGCAGGTGAACTCAAGGGATTTGCAGTTCTGAGGTTAAAACTACAATGGTGGAAATGTTCTTTTGGCAAATATAGCAAGGGAAGTTTAATGGTGCGGGGCGTTGGCGGTGGGTGATATGCGGTATAGGGTGTGCCTGGGTCATGCCTCTATTCAACATGAAAGTGTTCATCTTGTCATCAGGTGTTATTTCATTGGGTGAAGAGCGACACAATAAACAAGAAAATATTAAACCCTATCCTGGGGAGTCCTGTTATGTTCTGAATTAGGTGAGCAAGAATCCCTCAAGAACATAGGCATTGCCTAATAAAAGAAAACAGACCAATATGTCAAAACTTCAATATTATTACATTTAACAATGAACATTATTCTTCAAAATTTGAAACTTAGTGGTCACCATAGGTTCTGAGGGTAGGTCAGAAGAATAGAAGAGATGGAATATAGGCCATTTTCAAGGCATTGAAATTGTTCTGCATGATCTTGCAATGATGGATACAGGCCATTTAAAATTTTGTCAATACCTATAAAAGTGTAAGGGCAAAATGTAATCCATAATGTAAACCGTTGACCATGGTTAGTAGCAATGCTTCTGATATTTGCACATCAGTTGTAACATATGTACCATACACATGTAAAATGTTGTTAATTGTAGGGAGTGGGAGGTGTGAGGGGTTTCAGTATATAGGAATCCCCTAAAATTTCTATGTGACTTTTTTGTAACCTAAAGCTTCTTTGAAGATAAAGAAAAAGACACTGCCATATGGAAGAAATTGTCACTGTACAAGAAAGAAAACAGATTTTACGGTAATGAAAGACACAATGAAAAAAATTTTATTTTATTATTATTTTATTTTTATTTTGTATTTTGTATTCTGTTATTTTAAATTATTATTCTATTTTCTTATTTTTATTTGTATATATTTTTGGCTTTGTTTCAGGGAGGTTTTGGATCACAGAAGGGTCATAATTGTGGCAGGGAAGGACCACTGGAGCAGGGTGTCGGTGATGGGGGAATGTGTGGGGAGGAGTGCACCTGGGGCATGCCTCTGTCAGATGAATATGTTCAAGTCATCATGGAACATTATCTTGATGGGTGGAGGCCCACAGAATAAGCAAAAGAATATTGAATTCCCATCCTGGGAAGTCCTGCTACATGCTCTAATAGAGCAGCAACATCTGCCAACTACCTGGGCAGTGCCTAGCGAAGGAGGACAGACCATTGCACTAGGCACTTGATACTGATCATTGTACTTATGAAACTTTTTTAGTGAAACTGAAACTTAGCCTAGTATTATATATTGCCTAATAGTTACCTCCTGAAAGCCTCCGTGTTGCTCAAATGTGGTCTCTCTCTAGTCCAAACTCAGCATATAAATGCACTACCTTCCCCTTGGTGTGGGACGTGATTCCCAGGGATAAGCCTTCCTGGAACTGAGGGATTGTTACAAAGCACCAACTAGTGATGCATTTGGAAAAGACATTGGACATAGGGGGAAATATTAAATACAAATGAGTTTTATATCTAAGAGACTTCAAAGCAAGTCAGGAAGCTATTCCAGACATTAAAATTATGCATGACTCTGCAGGATCTCATTGCCACAGTAAACAGTGCCTCAAACAGCTGGGCTCCTGAGGACTCTAGAGACATCTAGACAGTATAGGCAGGGCAAACAATCTCAGGAATTCGGCACCCTGTCAATAGGCCTTTCTTTGGAATATATGCTCCCCATGTAAGAGTTAGACTCATTTATAAGTTCTCTACACAAGCCTCTTCTATCTCTTTTATTTGAACCTACAATTAGCACTATACTTGTTAAATATATGTTCCAGAGCCTTAAATCTTTGTTCTGTTCATATGGTGGTAAAGCCTTGAATCTCAGCAAAGTTGACACCTACTCACCAGTTCATTTGACTCACCCAGAACGCCTAATAAATGGATGATGATGGACAGTGCCCATCCCAGGAAGTGGAGAGTGTCTGTGACTGCAAGCAATACAGTTGCATCCATCTGCCCCATGGAATTTAAGCCCTCTCTCAATTGGAGACAGGGTAGGCATCACCAAACGCAAATCCTCAAGATTGAGGAATGAACAAGCATAAGCATGGAAAACAACTATGGACTAAAATATACATATGATTATTCCAGCAATGGAAGAACTTTCATCATTGATATAAAGGCAGTGGCCACTAGAGGTTCCTAGGGGAGGGAGAGGGAAGAGTAAGTGTAACATGGGGGCATCTTTGGGACATTGGCTTTGTCCTGCATGATATTGCAATGATGGATACAGGCCATTATACATTTTGTCAAAACCTATAAAATTGTGTGGGGGCAATGTGTTCATCAATTGTAACAAATGAAGCACCCTAATGAAAGATATTGTTAATGTGGGAAAGAGTCAGAGATGGAGGGTGTGGGGTATATGGGAATCCCCTATCTTTGATGTAACATTTATGTAATCTAAAGCTTTTTTAAAAATAAAAAAAAAATTTTTTTAAAGAATTGGAAGGAACTGAGATGCCCATCCATGATATTTTTTTTTTCTAAATAAAGCCTATTGAACACTGGGCAATTTGACAATCTAAATACTTTTACTTATTTTATATTATGACTCTATGCATGTCCATATTTTATTCTTTTCATCAAACATTGATGCAAGCATCTAGTATTGTCTCTGATAACATAACTGGCCTTGCCAGAAGACAAAGTAGTTGTCCGTCAATTTAATAATATGCGGATGCATTCACTTATTCCCACCATCTGTCACTTCATATTATTTTATTTGTTAAATTAGAAAGTTTTTCTTTGTCTAATAAAAATACATTCTGGGAGATGTTCTACTTAGTAGATAAATTTAGAAGAGGAATTATTGATGGCTAGGCATGATCAAAATCTGGAGAATATAGATATGGGGTAAGTACATGGGCAAAGAAGCAATACTAAAAGGGTGCTAAGAAGATATTAATCTGGAGAATCAAGAAAGTTCTACAAATAGAGACAATGCCATATTTTCAATCTCTAAACTCTCTTCCTCCTTTGGCACCCATTTTGTTTAGAAAAGACACATTCCTGATTATCTAAAGAACGTGGGCAAATGTGAAGCACCCTCTTCTAGACTCACAGTATTTTTGAAAACATAGGTTAATTGATTATTGATTTAACTTCACCCTCACTCCTCCACGAAGTAGGAAAAGAAATCAGATTTTGTGACATTTTCACTCCTTCTTTTCTTTCCTTTCTTGCTTCTTTTCTCTCTCTTCCTCCACCTCCTCCTTCTCCTTCTCTCCCTTTCCCATTTTATTTTATTTTTTTAGATAATTCTCCAATACTTAAAGATGCCTGAATGTCAAGGTGATTGATTTTACTTCTCATATGTAGATCTTGGTACAATCGTCTACTTGAGATGATGGAAGTTTGTGGACAGTAGGTGCCAACCGATTTTTTGATTCCAGTATTAAAAGAGGCAGAAAACCCAGTATTAACAACTATGTACTTGTACAACTATCAAAATTTTCATGTGCTGCTTGGGCCAGCATCCATCTTACTCTGGTCAGCCACCAACCTCAACACTGAATTTGTCTTAGTTAATAAGCAGCTTTCCAGCCCTGTGGCATAAACTCCCCCAGAACCCAAACCTGTATCTTCAGCCACCACCCACACCACCCACACCGCCCACATCCTCATCCAAAACCATAGCTGGTGCCAAATGATAAGCTAACCATCACCAGTCCTTTTGTGATTATTTGCTTCTATAGGAAATCTACTAACAGCTACCCTTGTACCCCAATAAAGACACCAGCCTAAGTGTACCTCTCATTCTGCTTGTGTTCTCCACACCTGACGACTGAACCCCTGAGTTGATCTTCCTTTCTGTCAACCCCTCATGGCCCGTACTTCTCTCTTTAGGAACTGTGAGTAATGCAATGCCTTTTCTCAAGTATTATGGCTTCCATCTCCCATTATGTCTCATCTGGCCCCCACCCGATCCAAATGTAAAATCCAACTTAACTAATTCAGAATAGCACCATATTGTAGATTCCAAAAATATCATAGAAACTATTGAGACAATTTTTTCTGAGATTTTTCTATATATATTTCCAAATAAACTTGTATAAAATACACTACAAAGAGATTGAAATTAAATGTAATTATTTATTTGATTATCTATTAAAATAAGCATTAAAAACAAAATCTTTAAAAAATACAATTAGAATTTTTATGTAATTAGGATTTTAGTATTTACAAATTCATTCCAGTTGCCCTATTTGATAATTTTTAATTGATTGATTTTTATATGCAAATTTATGAAAATTTTTTTTCCAGTTTTAAAATAAGACAATAATATTTTCTGGAATGATATCTTAGGAAATCAATTTTATCTTGTCACTTTCCCATGGAAGCCTTAGTAGAAGAAAATTGCTTTATAATAGAAATTATTCAGAGATTCTTCCAGTAGAGTGTACTGTATCATATTTATAGCCCTTTATTTTAGGGCATGTGAAACCTTCCATGGGTTTTGTAAAACCTTTTATACTGTTTAACTTTGTGTGACTTGCAATTAATCTCAGTGCAACAGAACAGCAGGAAATATTTCTGTGGTTTAAAATTGTTTTCTTTTCTCATTTTTTCTTACAATATGTAATCTGGAGATGTCATGAGAAAATTAGTTTTCTTAAAATTATAATGCAATATTCTTGCAATTCCTGGCACATTAGTACCAAGTTGCTCATCTGTAGTTTTCTCTCAAAGTTATTACTGTATTGAGATGATCATTTTGCTCTGACGGTAGGCAGTAATTTTATTGTTATCAGTTTTATTCTATTGCCTTCTTAGGATCTCTGCCTAGTTCCATTCTAGCCTTTCAAACTTCTATCTTGGCCTCTCATGTTCCAAAATTTCATTCTATATTAAACATCTGATTTAAACCTATCATTTCTCTGTCTTGGTTTCCTATTAGGTGAAATAAGTAAATCACTCTAGTTGGTTTCCACTTTCTTTTAACCCTTAAATTGTGTGAGGTTTTGCTTTGTCTTTTCCTTCCCAAAAGGCAAGCTTCTTCTCATTATTCTCTGCTCTTTTATCATTTTATTTTTTATGTTGCTACCATTTATCCAGGCATTTACTCTTAAAGATTTAAATACCTAGCCTTTTAAAAATATTATGCTTTCACATAACATTCTGTATGTTTTGCTCTTTTTAACATCGGTTCCCTTATCTACAATTTTGTTCTCATTTTTGTCATGTCAGCTTAGATCCTCATTAGTTGACCCTGAATTCTGGGCATGACTTCCTAGTTCTACTCATTTCTACACTCTTCCTCTTCAAATTATCCTTCTCACATACCTTCCAGAACTGCACCAGTCATGTTCAAATGAGTTCAGGGACCTGCATTGCCTACCAAATTAACTATAAGCATAACATTCTGGTATTCAAGGCATCTGGAACTATCTCATAGCCTTAGTGTGATTGCTTATCAGGATACTACAAGAAACTGTTCCAAATGAGCTGAACTATGTTCTTTTCTTAAAGAACACATTTACCTCCATCTTGTTCACTTCATGTTGTTATAATTTACTTTTATTATGGTTTTATTTAATGCTAAAATTTCCATGTATATGTTATATACTTACCTTTCCTTGCAATTCCTTTCCTGTATCATCAAAGCCACCAACTTTTTATGGAGTCATTTGTAAAGCATCTATTCAGTTATCACGATCATTTTGTTATCAAGTGTAGAAGCTGGGAGGATCTTAGGAGCAAATCATTAATTGTTTTCAAAAGAGGAAATTGAGTGTACAAAAGGATCAATGACTTAACAAGGGCCATCTCTACTGAGAAGTTTTATAATATCATGTGGTGATTTCTCTCATTTTGGAGCACCATAGCACTTCACAGTTTTATTATCATGGTTACTCTATTTTTCCTAGAAGTATGGTATTTGTACATTTAGGTTTTCTTCTACTAGATTGTCAACTCTTTATTTGCATAGACTATGTCTCATTTTTCTTCCTTCATTGCCCTTTTAAAAGAGTAACATATATGTGAAAATATCTTCAGGTCTTGAAGTTACAACCAGAGATGTCAGTTAATTGAAATTAACATGGGGATTACTGACAACATCTCATCTATATTTACAAATAGTAATCTTTTCAAAAACAATAGCAAAATATGAAAGTCTTAGCCTCACCAATATGCTAAAAACCATTGAAATGTATGGTTAAATATAAATTCCTCTGGCTGTATATGGATGCAGAACTAATTTAATTAATTAAAGTTTGAAAAACAATGAGAAGTGGTTGGGAGTATTTTGATATTTTAACCAATAATTGAATTATTAATTAAGCATGTTTTACCAGCTCTGCATGAAATCAGCATTTGTTCATAGTTAAGCTACCTGCTCAGGACCATGTTCAATAAAAGTTTCATATACTTTTGAATATTGCCTTGATTCATACCCAATATTCCATTTATAGTTTCTGAAAATGAAAAGCTTTCTCACTTCTAAGCAAGGTTGAAATTTGACCCCATAGCTGTATTGAAACAAAACCAAAATCATACATTTAATTTCCCATAGACATAGCTAGAGAGACATTTAAATTCTTACTATTTTCTTTGTTTGTATATATTGCAACATGTATATAGAAAACTGTATATAATGGATAGTTATATTTTATCTCTCACATTGTGGTGGTTTGGAGCTAGGTGCCCTCAGAAAAACACGTTTTTAAAGTTAATCATTTCTTGTGCATGTGAGTCCATGTAAGTAGGACCTTTTGATGAGATTACTTCATTTAGGGTATGGCCCCCTTCAATCAGGATAAGTCTTAATGCCATTCTTGGACTCCTTTATAAGAAGAATGATTAGACAGAAGTCACAGAAGAAGCAGCCAGAAGCTGACATCAATAGAACCTAGAGAAGAAGGGAGGAGCCAGAAAAGGCGATCATGTGCATCGCCATGTGTGGAAAGGAACTAAGGACCAAAGATACTCAGCAGCCAGTCTTTGAATGCCACAATCTTCTGGGAGAAAGCATCACCTAGATAATGCCTTAATTTGTATTTTTCCTGGACTCAAACCTATGAACCATTAAATTCCCATTGTTTAAGCCAACCCATTGCATGGTATTTGCATAAGCAGCCAAGGAAATGAAATCATATTTTGATGTGAGGAAAGAGGGGTGCTGCTATTGCAAATAAAAATTTAGAAACGGCTTTGGAATTGAGAAATGGGTAGAGGTGGAAGAATTGTGATGTGCTTGATAGAAAAGGCTTAGATCGCTTTAAAGAGACTGTAAAAATATGAGCGGTAAAGATAATTCCAAAGAGCTCAGCAGTAGTTTGAAATTATTTTATGAATCCCCAAAAGATAAATATTTTGTTTTAAACTAGTCCATTCCTGTGGATGTGGGACCCATTTGGTTGGACTACCTCAGTGGGATGTGATTCATGTTGAACCTCTGCCTTCTTGCTAGGTCAGATACAAATGGACACAAAGGCAGACAGACAGAGGAAAAAGGGATCCGGCATATTTGATTCTGCAATGTGAGAGAGAGAATTGCTTAAGCATAAAGCCCCCAAGTGGCAGGACCCATGGAGCAGCTCAAGAAGAGACCAGCCATGGTATATGCCTTATAGCTTACAGCTAAACTTGGGAAGAGGGCAGAAATACCAAAACATATAGATGGCCTGGAAAGAGGCAAGCCCTATGCCTGGTTGCTCATAGTTGGGCTCCAAGAGATGGTAGATTCTGGAGGGGAAGACAGAGGCCTCTGCAGAGATTGGTGGCCATCTTGCTTCACCATATGGCAACAATGCCATGATCAACAGTAGCTGACTTTGGTGAGAAAGCGCCTCTTATGGTGCCCTGAGTTGGACTTTTCACAGCCTTGGAACTGTAAGTTTTTACCCTAAATAGACACATTTATGAAAACCAACATATTTCTGGTACTTTGCATTGGCAGCCCTTTGGCAAACTAAAACAAGGTCTTAGAGGGAAAAGATGGATGTGTTATTGTAAACTGGTGGAAAGTTTGTTCTTTCTTAGAAATGGCATGGAATGTGGTGAAATTAAGTTCTGATGTCAAATGGAAGGCAGAACTTGAAAGCAATGCACTTGGATATTTAGCTGAGGAGATTTCCAAGCTAAGTGTGGAAAATGCAGCCTAGTTTCCCCTTGCAGGCTACAGTAAAATAAAACAGGAAAGGAAGAAGTTAAAGACTAGACTCTTAAGCACAAAGAAATCAGAAATTGATGGTTTGGGAAATTCTGGGCCTATACAAATAGTGTGTTTATTATTAGAACCATATGTGTGTCTATCAAGGACTTCCCTGAGCTTCCAAACAGCAAGTCCCAGGACAATAGGGCTCCATGTGAGCATTTAACAAAACAAGGAAACAGTTAGCCATTTCAGTGGAAGTCAGTATTGGAAATGCTATTATGCAGGAAGGATCTGTGAAAAGTTCTGTCTGATGGTTTGGATCCCTTTGAGCTGCATGCAAAATCAACAAGGCTTTAGCAAAATTTATATTAGCAGAAGCCCTGCCAGCATGGACTGAAAGGGACAGGGAAGGGACAAATTGAAAGAAGAATGACTGTCGTTGGCGCTTTTCGGCGACGACACTACTCACAGGGACCAGGGACCGGCTGCCGGCGTTGTTCTGCGGTGACCCTGCTTGCCGTGGGGTTTTGGCTTGCCATCCCCGAGGGCCCTCCCAGCCGTCTGGAGGCGAAGGGGTCTCCAAGTGGCCCTCCCCAACCAGATAGGAGATGAAGGGAAACAGTGGGAAAGGGAAGAAGGGGGAAAAGAGGGGTTGTCGGCTCGCTGGCTCAGGGC
>PVKH010001533.1:0-30163 GCA_004027955.1 Chaetophractus vellerosus
AGCTCGCTGGGAAACCACATGGGAGGCCCTGGGTTCGGTTCCCGGGGACCTCTCCTAGCGGGCAGACCGCCTTGAGAATGGCAAGCCGCCATGGGTGGGCCGGAGCCGCCGTGGGCAGGGCAAAAAGCTGCCACGGACAGGCAAAAGCCGCCACGGGCAGGGCAGGTCACCTGCAAATCGAGCACAGCCAGCCACCCGCAAACTGGAGCCGGCCGTGATGGAAGCAGAAGCCGCCCACAAGCGGGGAAAGCCGCGCCTGCGCAGTGACCAAGTCTCGGCGCGTCACCGCAACGGGGGGGAAGGGGAGATATGTAATAAAATAAATAAATCTTTAAAAAAAAAATTTTTTAAGTAGCTTTAGATTATGTAAATGTTAATCAGAAATATAGGGGATTCCATGTACCCCACCACTCCTCATCCCACACTTTCTCACATTAAAAATATCTTTCATTACTGTGGTACATTTGCTACAATTGATAAACAATATTAAAGCATTGCTACTAACAATGATCTACAGTTTACATTATAGTTTACACTTTGTCCCACACAATTTTATAGATATTGACAAAAAGTATAATGGCCTGTATCCATCATTGCAATGTCTTACAGGACAATTCCAATATCCCAAAAATGCCCCATGTTATACCTATTCTTCTCTTTCCCTCCCCTCAAAGCCTCAGATGACCACTGTCTTTATATCAATGTTAAAATTCTTCCATTACTAGAAAAATAACGTCTAGTTTAGCCCATAGTTGTGTTCCAACCTTATGTTTGTTCATTCCTCAATTTGAAGATTTTGGGATGGTGATGCCCACTCTACTTCTGATTGAGACTCAAACCATAGGTAAGAAAAGAATAGATGGAAAATAGGACATTTTTAGGGTATTGGAATTGTTCTGCATGATCTTGCAATGAGAGCTATGGCCATTTTAAATTCTGTCAAAACCTATAGAAGTGTATGGTGCAAAACGTAAACCATAATGTAAATCATTGACCATGGTTAGTACCTATGTTTCAATATTTATACATCAATTGTAACAAATGTACCATAGACATATAAAATATTATTAATATGGGGGAGTGGGAGAGAAGGAGGGAGTTGAGTATTTGGGAATCCCTTATATTTTCTATGTGAGTTTTCTGTAACCTAAAGCTTCCTTGAAGATAAAGCAAAAACAATAAGACACTGGTAGAACATATGGAAAAAATTGTCACTGTACATAAAAGATAACAGATCTTGTGGTGATGAAAGACACAAAGAAAAAATATTTAATTTCATTATTTATTTTTTTATTTCTTGGCTTTGTTTATGGGGAAGTTTTGGATCACAGAAGGATCACAACTGTGCCAGTGGTATCACTGGTGAGGGATGTCAGTTATTGGAGGAAGTGTGGGGAGGAGTGCACCTGGGGCATGCCTATATGGCATATAAATATGTTCAAGTGGTCATGGGGCATTGTCTCAGTGAATGGAGACCCAAACAATTACTGAAAGAATGTTGAATTCCCATCCTCAGAAGTTCTGCTACATTCTCTAATGGAGTAGCATGAGTCCCCTGGGTACATGGGCAATGTTAGCAAGGGAAGACAGACCATTGCTCCAAGCCATTGATATTGATGGTTGTACTTATAAACCCTTTCTTGTGAAATTAAAACTTAGCCTAGTATTATACATTGCTAAGAGTTACTTCCTGAAAGCCTCCTTGTTGCTCAAATGTGACTTCTCTCTAAGTCAAACTCAGCACTACTTTCCCTCCTGGCATGGGACATGACTCCTGGGGATGAGCCTACCTGGCACCGAGGGATTATTACCAAGTGCCATCTAGCGATGCATCTGGAAAAAGACCTTGATCAAAAGAAAGAAATATTAAATATAAATGAGTTTTTATGCCTAGGAGATTTCAAAGTGAGTCAGGATGTCATTCCAAAGGTTATGCTTATGCATGTCTCAGCAGGATCTCATTGGCTACCATAGTGAACAGTGCTTCAAATAGAGGGGCTCATGAGAGCTCTGGAGACATCTAGACTCTATAAGTAGGGCAGACAATCTCAGGAATTCAGCACCCTGTCAGTAGGCCTTCCTTTGGAATATATGCTCCCCAATATAACAGAGACTCAGTTATGATTTCCTTACACATTACTCTTCTATCCCTTTTATTTGAACCTACAATTAGCATTACACTTGTTAAATCAGTGTTCCAGAGATTTAAATCTTCAGTCTTTTCACATACCAGTTGAGCTCTAAATCTCAGCAAAGTTGCAACACTGACTCTCCCGGTCATTGGACTTACCCAGGACAACTAACAAAATGATGATTATGGACAATGTCCATCCCCTCAAAACAGAGTATCTACAACTGCAAGCAAGACAATTCCATCTATCTGCCCCACGGGATATAAACAACTGTTTTTGATAATTGGTTCCCTTTGTTTTATGCCAGAATTTTGTGAGGCCACTCAGTTTTAACAGTGACAGGAATTTTAAGAATAATACAGCCTCAAAAAATTAATAAGCCCTTGAATTCACATTCAATAAGCTAGAGTCTACATCTGCTTCCACTTTGAAAATTAAGGGGCAAAGTCTTTCTATGATATTTTCCATAATATATATGCCATGATTTGGGGATTTAATCCAGATACCTTTTTTCAGATGCTTGTGCTTTTGAGAAGAGGGTTGTATATTGTGGCAAGGGTGTAGAGGCAGTAATTATTTCTTCTTTCAAGGTGACTTAAGAATGTGTGGGCTTACGTGAGAAAGATCTGAGATCCAAGCTCCATTATATTTTCTGTAACATTAAGAAACTTTCTCAAGCCCTCTGTGACCCAGTTGCTACATTTATAACAAAAAGTAAGTAATAACACCTCCCTTACAGAGTAATCATTAAGATAGCACTTTCTACCTGATAGGCAGTATACAAATAATCTAATGAAGGTGTAACAATGCAATAATAATAATTACTTTGAAGATTACAAATCAGAATAATGATGGTGAAGCAAGTTTTAGATTGGATAACATAGCAAAAAGTAATAAAATCACACCATGACTATTGGTTGAAAAAAATGAATAAATGATATTAGCATGCAAGATATGGAAAATGCTGTGAGAAAATCAGATTTGGTGAGTAAAGTCAATACTCAGGTTTGGACATGTTAAATTTGAGATACCTTTTAATTATTCAAGTGGAAGTCTATATTTATACAGATTTAAAATGGAAGATCTACAAAGATTATAAATGGATAGATAGATAGATAGATTTCAAAAATCCTAAGTATTTAGATAAGAATTTAGAGCTATAGTCATAAGCAAGATGAACTGAGAACTTAGTGTAAATAAACAAAGAAGCAGCCCACAGTCTGGGTCGTTGAGAATCTTAATATTTACATTAAGAAAGGAATAATCAAAGAGACCAAGAAAAACACTGAAAGACTGAAAAATTTCACTGTGAGTTCCTAGAAACTCAACAAAGGGAGCATTTCAGTAGGGGAGTGCAGGGCAACTGTTGCCAATAATAACTGCTGTAATAAATTAGTCTAAGAATTGTTATATCTCAGAATAGTTTCAGTGGAATGATGGACACAAAAACCTGATTGGTGTGGCTTCAAGAGAGGATGGGATGTGAGAATGTGGAAGTAGTAAGGGTAGACAAAACTTTCAAGCAATTTTTCAATAATTTTTTAAATAATGGAAAGTAGAAGAATGAAGCAGCATCTGGAAGAATTTGTGACAAAGTATAAATGAGTAATTTAAGAAAACTCCTTGGAGTCTTATGGATTATACAAGCCCCAAACCAAAAGTTAATAAAATCAGAAGTGAAATAAAAGGATATTTCACAAGGTTTGCACTGGCCTGAACCATCATTGAAACAAGTTCACAGATTACATTACCTCATTTCTGTATAGACCGTAAGGTCACTTCACTTTCTAATTTATCTCAAGTTTGTATTTTTGGAAAAGGATCAAAATTTTTATGTACCATCACTTTTATTTCCACCATGCTAGACCACCAAATCATGCTTTTGTCACACATTAGAACAACTAAATATAATACAATGAAAGAAATGCCATTTGGACATTGCTCCATGAGGACTAGAATCTTTACTGGCTCAGTGCACTGTTCTGAAACTCAGTAGAATAGTCATTTTATGAATTAATTTGACAGAAAAACTATGTGCCATGGACCTTGGTAGTCCTTAACAAAGCATCAAAACAGTGAATTTAAATACAGACAGGGGCAGAATCTACTATTGTACATTAGTCTTTTCCATTGGTGGTCAGAATGACATTTATCCAGGTTTGTATAAGAGCCATTGGCTCCTTTAGCCAAAAGACAGTTATATTGTTTGTTTGTTTGAGTAGTTTTGCTTCTACTACAAAATTGTTACATGCAAGATATATATTCTGCAACACAGAATCTCAATATTTCAGTAGTAGAGATTTATTACCATAGTTATAGAATCTTTTAAAATATTTTTAAAAGAAGCTTTAGATTACATAAATGTTACATGGAAAATATCCAGAATTCCCATATGCCCTGCCCCCCACACACACTTTCCCACATTATCATCTTTCATTAGTGTGGTATATTTGCTAAAATTGGTGAAAACATATTGAAGCATTGCTACTAAGTATGGACTGTAATTTACATTATAGTTTACACTTTGACCCTCACAATTTTATAGGTTTTGAAAACATGTATAATGTCCTATATCTGTCATTGTAATGTCAAGCAAGACAATTCCAATGTCCCAAAAATGTCCTCATGTTACACATATTCTTCCCTTTCCCTTTCCTCGAAACTCTGGTGGTCACTGCCTTTATATCAATTATACAAATCCTTCCATTGCTATAATAATAATGACTATAATCTAATAATAATAATAAGTCTACTTTAGTCCATTGTTAATTCTCCAATATTGAGAATTTGGGGATGGTAATGCCCACTCTATTTCTGATTGAGAAGGAGCTTAGATCCAAAGAGGCAGGTGGATGGAACTGTCTTGTTTGCAGCTATAGATAATCTGTTTTTGGGGGGATGCACATTGTCCATCATCATCCTTTTGTTAGTAGTCCTGGGTAAGTCCAATGAACTAGAGAGTAGGTGTTCCAACTCTGCTGAGATTCAGTGCTTAACCAGCATATGAACAGATGAAAAATTTAAGTCTCTGGGATGTATGTTTAACAAGTATAGTGCTAATTATAGGTTTAAATAAAAGGGACAGAAGAGCTATGTGTAGGAAATTTATAAATGAATCTAACTCTGTTACATTGGGGAGCATAAATTCCAAAGTAAGGCCCACTGACATGGTGCTGAATTCCTGATATTGTCTGCTTTGCTTATAGAGTCTAGATGGCTCTAGAGTCCAAGGGATCCCCACTGTTTTATGCACTATTTGCTGTGACAATCAATGAGATTCTGATGAGATGTGCATAGGCATAACCTCTGCAATGACTTCCCAAGTTACCTTGAAATCCCTTAGCCATAAAAACTCATTTGTACTTAATATTTCCCACTTTTGGTCAAGACTGTTTTCCAGATGCATCGTTAGTCAGCAATTGATAATATTTCTTGAGTACCAGGGAAGCTCATCCCTGGGGGTCTTGTTCCATGCCTGGGGGAAGGTAGTGAATCTACATGCTGAGTACAGTTTAGAGAGAGGTCACATTTGAGCAACAAGGAAGCTTTCAGGAGATAACTCTTGGGCAATATATAATACTAGGCTAAAATCTTAAAATATCCATATTCTCATCCAAATACTAAAAGTTTCCTAGTTTCTTTAGTTATTTTAATATTTCCATTACCTGACCACTTAATCATTAGCAAAAGAGAGATGATGTACTATAAGAAAATTATTATTAAGAACTGTGAATTCATAAGCTTTCTATTCAATAGTCTCTGCTGTTTTAGCCTAGAATTGTGAATGTTTAACTGGTCTTTTGTCCTTTGGAATTTTATAACGCTGCTATACAGGCAACCCCGTCATCTGTTACCTAAAAACAAAAGTTTAAAAAGAGCAAGTCAGCAGACATGATATTTACACATCTTGTTTATATCCCCTGTAAAACTAAAAGCTAAAAACCTCTTTGTTCCTGTTCAGTGTACCATAAATAGAATAGAACAAAGACCCCTGGAGACACTGCATCTCTTCTGTGGAGGGCTGGCAACCCCCCACCAGATGGATTTGGTTACTTTTGATGAGGTCATTCTTCATCAGTTGCCAGACTCTTTGGAGTTCTGAGGTTCAGAACCCCTTAAGAGCGATAGCCCCTAAGCTGCCAGTCAGAGTCTCACCCAGGAGAGGACACTCCACCTGGGACCGTTTTTCCAATGGGGACTCTGATCATGTGCAAAGAGGCCCCCAGCCACATGAGAATTCAGATGTTGTATTTCCTCCTAGTTTGGTGAGTAGTTGTTTATAATTTCATTCTTTCCTATGTCTTTAATTAATTAATCTTTTTTTGTGTGTGATTGCTCAATTGTTATAATAATTTAATATAATCTGAAACTCATTTGATTGAATAAATCTTCCTTTTCATAGCGTTTTGAGTTTCTGCATCTTCCTTAGCAGAACAAGAGGTAATCTCCATTTTATCTCCCAAACCAAAGCCTTTTTTTCTGAGTTAATATTCAAGACATCCAGCCCAACAGAGATCACAGAAGCAAATGTTTGTGGGGTCTGAATGGAATTCAAACATTGTTTGATTCTATTTGGCCCTGCCATTGACAGTGTGTTTTTACAATTAAGCATTTTAGTTTACTCTTTTTTTACTAGGTTAAATAATTCCTCTCCTTCTCTGCCTCACTGGGTTTTGGGAAGATAATTTTTTCACCCATTTTTTAACAAGCTTAAATTTTTCTCTGAATGATTTCATGGAACTGGAGTATCATTTGGAAAAACATGGGTAAAATCATGGGCACTTTATAAAAATTTTAGCATTCTCCCACTACATACTGCTATCTCAAACAGCTCTTTCTTATTTTAATCCCTTGTTTACCCTTCTGGATTTTTTCACACATTTTTAGTGTACTCATTTTTCAGGATTTCATTTCAGAATCAATCCATAACTCTGGTTGTCCCCACTCTCCCAAACCATCATATTTGACTCCTTGGAGTATCCCCTTTGGTTCTTAATTATGTGTTTGCTGGTGGCACATTTCACATCATACTGCAAAAAGCCCACGTTGGGGCATTTCAGCAATCACTCATGTCTTGTAGAATCACAATCCAAATGAGAAATCTGGGTTCTCCCTTTCCCCAAGAGAATTGTTTTGAAATTTGTAAAATTATTCTAGTTTTGAAGTCATTTGTCACATATTATTGCTCAGCTATGAAACTGTATTAGAAGTATATTATAAGATAGAAAAAATAATATTTTCAACATATTTTGCATGAAAATTTTCTTACTGTACCATATCTAAAACTGAATAAGAATAAAAATGTTACTCAAATGTCTATATATATATATTTCATTTTTCCATTTGTTTTAGAACACTTTTCTCTAATCAACTCATGAGAATATTCCTAGACCATATTCCTTTTATCAGCAGTTTACTCTGCTAATAAACACAAGAAGGAGAAAATACTGTTGGGCTAGTGTTGGGAGCCAACATACTGCCAGCACACCTGTCTAGCTGCAAAGCCACTAGAGAAAGGCCACGCAGTAATAAGGAATTGCAAAGCAGTCCCTAGTTGTTGGTTTCCCTATCAACCCCAGCAGGAAATCTGTGTTTGTGCTTTTTATCTCACTTCTGTCTTTCTCTGAGCTTTTCTTAGTAGTAGAGAGTGTACCTCTGCAAAAAATTCTAAATAATAATCAACTTAGAGCAAAACTGCTTTTGAGAAAGTTGTTAGGATTTGTAGAAAAAATTACTTGGCCTCAAATCACCATTGTGCTGTGCTTGCATTTTATAGATATAGATCAACAAGGACCTCTAGTAAGAGGACTAGATAAGAAATGCTTTAACAAATTTTGCTTTTATGTAGAGCCAAAAAAAATCCTTGCAGTTAATTGGCCCTGGTGGAAAAAATGTCAGAAGATATTGGTGGAGAGAAACAATTGGGACTCTTTTGAAACTTACATCATGTGAGTACTCTTTTGTAGTGGGGATGGATATTGTGGACATGAATTGGCACTGTGGGTATTATAGAAGACAATTGTCTAGTAATTCTGTACCTTGTACTAACATAGAAATGTAATAAGGATTGTGATTATAAACCATGATGCATAGAAGGAGAATAACTAGTTAATGTTCTTCTAACCCAGAAAAAACGATGCGGGTGCACAGTGAACATAGTGTAACTTATGCCCTCAATTATAAAATACAATGGTACACTCTGGGGTAAAGAAAAACTAAGAAAAACATGCATAGCAAAAGTAGGTCAGAAGAAAACAATGAGATCAGAGGAAAGGTATAAGAATAAAAATTGAGACATGGCAAGAAAAGAAGAAGAAGAAGTAGACTAGGAAAAAAAGAAGTAGAATAAAAATGTAAAGAAGCCAGAGCTAGCAACTTTGTGTGCAGAAATATATGTTTATTGAATCTATAATTCTATGGTGTAATGATTAGAATAAAAAGTGCTGTGTCAGTATATACCAGTGTAAAATAAAAGTCATGTAGCACAGATATTCAAGGAAAGAATACCACTTTTGTAAGAACATTGCTATTGAATTAGCAGTTCATTTCTTAAATGGGACTAAGATATTGTACACCACAGAACTCTCCACATATACTTATTATTTTGTAGTTCAGCCATAATCCCTCATTTGGCCTGCAATACCCAATTCATCTCTTCTTTCAAAATTGAATTGACCTTACATGAGAAAGTGTCAATTCAATGGAAGATTGTATTATAGTCAAAAAATTTTAAGTACTTTGAGCAGATCCTGTAAAGCCAGAAATAATTTCTAGATTAGTGCCTGATATTAATAACACATTGTGGGATGCATATGAATTTAAAGTAAAAAGTTTATCTTCTGATGATTTCTTAATTGGTGTAGGAAGTTAGGCTGAACAAAGGACATCATTTGCACATTAATTCTGCCTTGGTAGGAATTTGGAAGTTGTCATCTAGTGCCAGATTCATGGTAAATTATGGATGAGAATTCTTTATATAATTGATTTGTTCATTCAGCAAAAATTTCTTTGCAATTGCAAAATTCCACGATTTGTTTAAGGCTATTAGGAAAGAACAATGAACAAAAGAGAAAATGTACCTGAAATAATGGGGATGCTACAATTAATGCCAATATTAACATTTAAATATGTGGCAGGGTATTTTCATATTGACTTATGGCTGTAATTTACACACACACATAAAAAATGCATATATACATATATACACACATACATACACATACAACCATATACTCAATTACAAATAAGTAGTAAGAAATGATAGTTATTGTAAAAATTGTTAGCTTAGTGTACTGAATGCTGTAAATAATTTAATCATTTTATGTATAAATTAGTCCTTTTGTTTGGTTTAAATGTTCATGATTGAAGTTACAAATATTGTCCTAATGTTAAAATTTATTTATTTGATGATGTATATATCAATGCACGACTCATTCACATTAGACATTATTTTGTGAATGTCTTTATGATTCCCTGAAAGGCAACAAAGTATCTCATGAGTTTAATATCCCATTGCAAACCTCTGTTTTGCAAATTGAACACATCATTGGCATTTTGGGTTAAGCAACATATTAAGCTAACACTGTAAGAGAAAACTCTTCTAGGGGGCCGGCTCGATAGCCCAGTGGATAGGGCGTCGGCATACCACATGGGAAGCCCCGGGTTCGATTCCCGGGGACCTCTCCTAGCGGGCAGACCGCCTTGAGAATGGCAAGCCGCCATGGGCGGGCCAGAGCCGCCGTGGGCAGGGCAAGAAGCTGCCACGGACATGGCAAGAGCCGCCACGGGCAGGGCAGGTCGCCCGCGGATGGAGCGCAGCCAGCCACCCGCGAACTGAAAAGCCGGCCATGAATGGACGCAGAGACCGCCCACAAGCGGGGAAAGCCGCGCCTGCGCAGTGTCCAATCTCGGCGCATCGCCGCAGCGGGGGGAAGGGGAGATATGTAATAAAAATAAATAAATCTTTAAAAAAAAAAAAAAGAAAACTCTTCTAAATTCTCATATAATGTATCTGAGTTGAGGGCTATAGTTGCAAAACTTTCATTTTATATATTTAGACAGTTAGAAAATAGTATATCTAAATGATAAGCATGGGTGATATCCACAAAATTTATTGATAATTTTGTTTTATTTCTCAATGCATCATGAGTTGTCATTCCTGTATGCCTTTGCCCATGGTATTTCCTCTGACTACAATGGTCTCTTCACCATTTTCTAACTTTTCCCCATCTTTCAAGGTTCAGGTCAGTGGTTCTATACTCCGGAAAATAGGTACTGATTTTTAGGTACTTCTTAAATACCAGTTTCTGTGCAAAACACATTTAAATTTCATCATTTTATTTCTCAATACATTTTTATCCCAGTTATATGCATGAGAAATACAAGTTCAAAGAAGTTCTTTAACACCCCCCAGTGGTTAACCTGGGATTTGATGCCAGGCCCTCTGACCACAAAGCTACTATACATACTGTCCTACACATATATTTTTTTATTTTAATTTTAAAATATCTGTTACATATGTTCATATCCCCCACTAAATTATATGCTTCAGGAGGATCAGAATTACTTTATTTTTTCTTATTATGTCTGACTGTCCATTGACCTTCCATAAATGTTTATTGGTTAAGGAATGAATTGGATATAGGAATGAAGATTTTATTGTATTCCATAGCATTTCATATTATTTTAGACAATGCTTATATAGAAACTTGTTACTTCTTTGAAGTTAAAATTGACTTCCTTTTAACACTCCACTTCCCCATTAGTTAAATTTTCTGGCGGTCCTTAGTTTACATTTAATTCATACTCCTCCAAATGGTTAAGAGCAGCTCTTATTTTGTAGGACAAATTTTCCCATTTCCTTTAGTTGTTTTTCATATGAAATGACTTCAAACATTGTATGAGCCTCCTTATTCACTTTATTAAAATTGGATTCACTTCAACATAATCCAAAAAACTATTTAATAACATTAGCTAGTTTTTTTCCCTTTAACTATTAAATTTGAGTAGAAGAGTCCATGTAATTTGGAAAACCAGTGATATTTCACCCATTCTTGAGGCTCTATCTTCATTTTGGCACCCTAAGATTACATTAGATTCTCTTTTCTATCATCTCCTCCTCCTCCTCTGCCTCTTTTTCTTCCTCCTCCTCCTGCTTTTTACCCTTGTTTTTATTTCAGCCTGTTCTCATTATTGATTCCTTTCAGGCTCATCCTTATGTAAGTGAGCATATATCATCTCCTGCAGTAACTGTCCCAATTTGTATTTGTGGTCCAAATCCAGAATTTTTCCTGGATTTTCCACTGTTTATGGAAGCAGCACTATAAATAGATGCATTAAAATTAGCCCTGATGGATATTGCAGAGTCTCACTTTATAATTCCAGTTTGTGCCATCATTTCATTTAGTAAAGTAGGAAATAAATGAACAGTGTTCTCAATGTATTAAGAAGATCAAGTTGAAAGATGGCTTGGAAAACTCAACCCTCTTTTCTTCTTTCCTGACACAAAATAATTATTAGCTGCTTCTCAAGGCCCTTAAGCAGGCACTCAAAGGTCAACCAAAATACACCAGGGCTGAAACAGCAAGGACTCATTCAGGTCCCTGGTGGTGGAGAGAAAAATATCCTAAGTTGCTTCCCTTCCAGAAGTTGATGAATAATCCAGTTTTGCTGTGCCCTGGCCTGTGACCTGAGAGTTACTTGAAATTGAAGGCAGGTGTACATGAAGTATGTGTGGGAAATGGAGGCAGAATTGCATTGTTTATAGAAAATTGCTAGAATGTGTTTGCTGCAGTGGCTTTGGCCTTCATTGTGTGCTATAATAGTAATGTGCCAATAGTTACATATATTTTCTTTCAGCAGGTGTGAGCTAAAAAATTGGACATTTAGTAAACATTTTCTATTTCCCAGGAAAATTATGATGATTATATAATTTGTATAAAATCTAAAATGTTTCTCTCTATATATTTAATATATATATTTAGTTTTTAAAAATATATTTAGATTACATAAATATTATATAAAAGATATAAGGGAGTCCCTTATGCCTGCCTCCCTACCCCTCCCACATTTCCCCACATTAACATCCTCCATTAGTGTGATAAATTTGTTACAATTGATGAACACATTTTGAAGCACTGCCACTGAACATGGATTTTAATTTACATTGTAGTTTACACTCTCTCCCGCACAATTTTGTAAGTTATGACAAGATATATAAAGGCCAGTATCTGTCATTGCAAGTCCTGAAAATGCCCCTGTCTTACACTTATTTTTCCCTCTCACTCCCATCAGAAACTCTCATGGCCACTGCCTCCATATCAAGTGTCACTGACAAAAATCTGTAACCACTAATGACACAGCTTTTATATTCTAAGTTTTTCCTCTAAATTGTGGTTGAATTTTCAATGTTTTCAACAAATACAGTGACAAAAACATCAACTTTAGAAAGTTCAGTGAATGACAATTACTGAAAATAACTGAAAACACGAAAACATTGGTAAATAAATAGTCCTATAAATGCAAGAGAGGAACTAAATAATTAAACAATAAATTATAAACGCTTTATTTCAAAACACTACAATTATCCTTTGAAATCTCTTAATTTGTCTTTTGATGGAGTTTCTACTTTTATTTTATTTTATTTATTTATTTATTTATTTTTTAAGATTTATTTATTTTATTACATAGCTCCCCTCCCCCCCCACTGCGGCGACGCGCCGAGACTGGTCACTGCACAGGCGCAGCTTTCCCCGCTTGTGCGCGGCTTCTGCTTCCATTCACAGCCGGCTTTCAGTTCGCGGGTGGCTGGCTGCGCTCCATTCGCAGGCGACCTGCCCTGTCCGTGGCGGCTTTTGCCTGTCCGTGGCAGCTTTTTGCCCTACCCACGGTGGCTCTGGCCAGCCCATGGCGGCTTGCCCTTCTCAAGGCAGTCTGCCTGCTAGGAGAGGTCCCCGGGAACCGAACCCGGGGCCTCCCATGTGGTATGCCGATGCCCTATCCACTGGGCTATCCAGCCGGCCCTCTACTTTTAAATTGCATAAATTTATATGCTGTACCAGAATGAATTATAAGAGAAAATTCTGGGATTCTGCACCATTTACATTTGGGAAAATATTAGTCTTGTAAAAATAATTGTTGAGGAAAAGTAGCTTAAATGAGGATTAAAAGAGATTGCCTGCAAAATATTTGGGGTGAAAAACACATTTGAACATGAAAAATGCAGAATTGAGGAAAGAGTCCATTTAGTAGAAACTTCGGTGAGTTTCTAGGTAACACTGACTATGTAGAGATTATATACTCATTTAGAAATGTTATATGGTCAGAACAGTTGATTGAAGGAATCAACTATTTAAAATTTAAGGATAAAATAGAACTTTAAAGATTTCAAGGAATTTTATGAAACCTTAACAGTAATTAGACATTATTAAAAAGAAACATGCCTGCCAACTATATGTACCCCAGAAAACCATGTTCTTAAATTTAATCTATTCTTGTGAGTGTGAACCCTTTTGATAAGGCTATGTTAGTTAAGGTGTGACGTATCTCATTCAGGATGACCTTTGTCCTGGTTTGTCTTTTGTGAACCCCAGAAAATTATATTCTTAAGCTAATCCATACCTCTGCCTGTGAATGCAGTGTAGATGGGACCTATTGATTAGATTGACTTAGGTGATCTTTGATTAGATCACTTTATTAGATAGCTTTAGGGCATTTGATTGGACTACATCAGTCAGGTGTGACCCAGGTTGTCTCTCTGCACTCTTGGTGGGTCTTATATAAACTTAGAACACACAGAGAGAAAGAAGAGACACAGAGAAAGGGAGTTCTGCCTTTTTGATCCTGCCATTTGGAAGAGAGGACTCTAGGTTCACCTTCAGCTGTAGAAAGACAGAGAAGCTCCAAGAGGCTGAAGGAGACAAGGCCCAGGGAAAGATGCCTGATCACCCACAGCTGAGGTCAAGAAAAAAGTAGAGAGAGACCTGCCACATAGCATGACTTTAGGATCTGCTAGCACCAATTTTTGGTGAGAAATCATATCTGATGATACCTTGATTTGGACATTTTCAGTCTCAGAACTGTAAGCTTTTACCTTAATAAAATTCCCATTATGGAAACCAACCCATTTCTAATATATTACCTTGGTAGCCATTGGCAAACTAATACAAATCTTATTACTGGAATCCTTTATAAGATAATGAAATACACACAGAGAGAAAGCCACTGGAGAAAGAAGCTGAAATCAAGGGAACCTGGAATAGAAGAGAGAGAACAATAGATGCTGTTATGTGTCTTGCCATGTGACAGAGGAGTAAAGGATTGTGAGCAGACAGTCCTTGGGAAGAAAGAATCATCTTCATGATGCCTTGATTTGGATATTTTCCTGGATTCTAACTATACCTGAATGAATTCCCATTGTTTAGGTTGAATCATTTCATGGTATTTGCATTTAACAGCCTAGGAAGCTAAAACTATCAATGGTAAAAGAGACAGATATGTTTAGGAAATGGGTTCAAATTTAATTAAACCATATTAACATACATTGAGGTTAATTACCCTATGTATGATGTTTTAATGTTCACATAATGCATTTTCTTTTGTTTAAATATGCACATATTTGTGAAAACTTTACACTTTGTAATATCTCAAATAGTTGCTACATAGAAAAATTTTGTTGATCCATGAAGGTTAAAAAAAATCTCTTTATCAGGCAATAATTATTTCAAAAATTTGTGATTTTAATTATTTTAGTGTTTGCTTTCACTCTCAAGTGTTCAAATTTGTACAATAAATTATTTGATCCCCTTAGCTAACACCATCATTTATCTATGGCTGCTGTATAACTTTACTCACATAGACTTTGGGATCTGTTTAGTTGCTAATATAAATGAGATTTTCCATATATCCTCTTAGTGGTTGCTTGTTTATATAATCTTTATTATTTCCTGTGTATTAGTTTTTATTAAATAATCATATAAAATTTTCTAATAATTTGTAGAAACTTTTCAATTAGTTCTTTTACATTTTCCAGATAAAATATTATGCCATCTGTAATTAAAGTTTACCCCCTGCTTTTTAATTTTTATTTCACTGTTATTTTCCTAGTCTAAATGCATTGGCAAATTCCCCAATAAGCTGCAGTAGCAGGCTTTAAATGGTTCCTTAGGTTTGATTTTTTGTTCTTATAATGAGGAAATTTCCATGGGCATTAATTTTATTGATTTGATTAATGAAAAACGATTGTTGGATTTTGTTACATTTACAATTAGCTTCTCTGATGCCCATCACAAGATTTTTCTCATTATATTTATCATATTTTAATTTAAAAATAGACTTCCTCATATTGAATCATCTTTGAACTTTTAAGTATGAAATCAACCTGTACTTAATGTCTTAATTATTTAATGTCCTACTGGATTCTGTTTCTAGTACTTTATTTAGAATATTTTCATTGATATTCCTAAGTAAGATTGGACTTTAGTTTGTTTTTAACTCAGTAAATATGATAAATTTCAAGAGCCCATTCTATTGATGAGTCCTCAGAGAAACTTATACATCAGCATTGCAGGATGGAGTTTGATAGCTGTTTGGTACACTGATATTCTGTTCCTTTTCTTTTACTTTCAGTTCTTTTTTTCTTGAAGCTTCATTTTGGATAGCTTCTACTGCCAGGTCTTCAAATCCACTCATCATTTCTTCTGAATGTTATAATGTGATGTTAAGCTATTCAGCTAATTTTTCATTTCAGTTATATTTTTTAGCCCTATTTGGTCCCTTTGATAATTTTTTATAGTTTCAATTTCCCTGTGTTCGTATTTTCCTTTAGATCCTCAGACATATTAAATTGGTTTTTGTTTTCCTTGTCTGGTAATTGTAATCTTCCCTGTTGTTTCTGGGTTCTGGGTCTGTTTCTATTGACTGAGGTTTTTCCTTATTATGGGTCACATTTTCTAACATCTCATGTCTGGTAATTTTTTGTCAGATGCTGCTCGTGATGCTGTTACATTTTTAAGGACCTGAATTTTGTGCTCTTTTTCTAAAGAGGTTGGGCTCTTTTCTGGAAGGGAGCTTGAACACCTGTTCTTAAATTTTTTTAAAGGTTTGATATTAAGAATTATTAGGGCTGGTCAAGGGTACTTTGGATTGCTTTTGCTCTACTCCTTAGGTGTGAAATTTCTTTGATCTCTACATAGTTCCCTGGGAGTTCAATAAGTTTTTGTACTCAGAAAGGATGAAACTCCAAGCTCTGATAAGCTTCAATAGTTATTTAGCTTATAGATTGCTAGAAGTCATTTTTCTCCTAGTAGTTGTTTATGGACCAATTTTTTGAAATCTCATACTTCAAATGCACAATTTAGTATATGTATATTAGCAAATACTCAAGGAGAACTCAGGGCTCTCAGATATTCTCATGCATATGTATAAAGCTCTATGCTACTATGTTTTCTTCTCTCCAGTACTTTGCCCTGCAAATTCCACAAACCTCAGCCTCTGTGCACCTTTTCTATTTCTTCTCTGTTCAGCAAAATCATTGTTATTTGCTCTGGTTTCTGCTACCTGCACAGTTGCCCCAGAATGTGTACACATGCAATAAGCCATGGTAATCCTAATGCTCACCTAATATATTTCCCTTCTCCGAAGAATCATAGCCCTCCTTCTTCATTTAATGTCTAAAATTAAGGTATATCAGATTTATATAAGTTTTGTTTTGTTTGAAGTATTTAGTTGTTAACAGTGAGAGGGTTTATACAAAACTAATTATCCATTCATGGATGCAAGTGGAGACTTCATACAAAGCTCTTTACTTTTCAGTAGACTTTATATTTTAAAGGAGTTTTTTTTTGTAATATTAAACTTTATTTTTAAAGAAGTTTTAGGCTTACATTTTCAGAAAAATTACACTGAAATTATAGCTAATTCCCATATGAACCCTCCACACATACACATCCACATATGGTTTCCCCTATGTATTACTCAAGGTTCTCTAGGGAAACAGAACTGACAGGAGATATCTGGAAATTGCATGATATTTTATAAAATTGTCTTATGTGACCACGGTGATGCATAAAACTAAATTCCATAAGGCAGGCTTCAAGTCAGGGACTCTAATGAAGGTCCTCAATGAGTTCCACAGACTGTCTGTCTGAAATAGAGAAGGAAATTCTCCTTCTGAATGCTGAAATCACTTCTCCTTTTAAGGCTTTTAACTGATTGGATGAGACATCACTCATTGCTGATTGCACTCTCCTCACTTGATTGTAGATGAAATCAGCCATGGATGCAATCAACTCACTGATGATAAAATTCCACGTAAGGCCCCTTTCTTACAATTAACCCAGTGCTTACTTGACCAAACAACTGAACACAATTATTTAGCCACCTTGACACATTAGCCTAACTATCATAGTCCACTCTCTGTCAACATGGAAGCCATACACAGCACCTTAAAAAATACTTAATCTCTAAATAAAAATAATAACATATATATATATATATATTCATCTAACAATAATCATCTTTCCTGCATACAACGAGAAATGCACTAAATTTCTCCAGAATAGTGTACAAGTGCTTGGGTAATATTCACTCTTAAACTTGACATCCTCAAATACTATGACATAAAACTAATACAACTATGTCATAAGATGAGTGGAAAAGATAGGGAAGAAAATAAAGATAGTCATTGTATGTACATATACAAACATACTCACAACAAAACAAGAAAGAAATATTCATGACCATTACAGTTTTCATTTCTGCAACTGGTCACAGGGGTGAAGTTCATAGTTATTATTACCTTCTTCCACTACCCATTTCATATTCCCTTTATCCTCAGCAAGAATCTTAGCTGCCCATAGTTCTTTATCCGGTGTGGTGACCCAAACCTTCATTCCAAAAGATTCTGAGCTTTTATTAGTCCTACCTGGATTAGGTTGTTGCAGTTTTCCATTGACTTTAATCACAGGACACGGTAGTACTAAGAGACACCCAAGGAATCTCCTGTTTTCCAGGCCAAATTTTCATTACCTCTGTTGTGTAGATGCAGTCCTATTTCCTCATTGATAGTTAGGATCAATCATCCTAGCCAGTATAGTAATTCCCTTCCTTGCCTGTTGTTTCAGAGTCATAAGGAGCCCAAAGTAGTCAGGTGGCAGTCTTAATTTCTGGTTCAATGGAATCATTGTTGAACTTCCTGATTAAAGCAATCCTCCTTTTGGAAATAAGACCTGTAGACCAGCAAAGCTTAAGGTTGCAAGAACAGGAAGCAAAAATTTCTCTGGTAGATCACTAAGGATAACATGAGTGGTGCCACTCACATTTCCACCCCTTGATTCCTGGACCCATGAATCCTGACTAAGGGAGAAGCAGCACCATAGAGTAGATGCTGATTTAGAGCATACACAGCCTCCTGGAGAACATTGCCCCAGCCCTGCAAGGTATTGCCACCTAGTTGGCAATGTCACTGAGTCTTCAAAAGGCCATTCTACTATTCTATTAATCCAGCTGCTTCAGGATAGTAGTAAGAGCAGTGAATTCCATGAGAATGTGCCCATTTCCACATATCATTTGCTGTGTGGAATACAGTGGTGGTAGATAAGACATTAAGAAAGTTCATGGACGGTCATTTTGGAAGAAGCGTTACTTGCAGGGAAGGCAAATCCATATCCAGAATATGTGTCTATTCTACTTAAAACAAATTGCTGACACTTCCATGATAGAAGTGGTCCAATGTAATCCACCTGCCACCAGAAAGCAGGCTGATCACCTCAGGAATTAGTGCCATATTGGTGGCTGAGTGTGGGTCTCTTCTGCTGGCAGATTGGACAGTCCATGGTGACTATAACTAGGTCAGCCTTGGTGAGGGGAAGCCCATATTGCTGAACCCATACATGACCTCCATCCCTACCACCATGTCCACTCTGTTCATGAGGCCATTTGGCATTGACAGGTGTGGATAGGAAAAGAAGCTGACTGCCATCCACAGAATGGGTCATCTTATCCTCTTGATTATTAAAATCTTCTGCTGAAGTCACCCTCTAGTGAGCATGTGAGGCACAAATATTTTCATGTTTTTGCCCACTCAGAAAGGTCTATCCACATATCTCTTCCACAGACCTCATTGTCACCAACTTTCCAATCATGTTCCTTCCTAGTCCCTGACCATCCAACCAAACCATTGGCAGCAGCCCATGAATCAGTGTAAAAATGCACCTCTGGTCATTTCTCCTTCCTGGAAAAATGAATAACCTGGTGTATTGCTCAAAGTTCTGCCTGCTGGGATGATTTCCTTTTACTACTGTCCTTCACAGACATCCCAGAAAGGGGCTGCAGTGCTGCTGCAAATCTGCATATCATGCAGAACCATCCTTTAACCAGGCCTGAGTTTTCTCTTCCTCCATCAACTGATTGTAAGAAACTCCCCAAGAGGTCATAGTTTTGGGCAAGGAAAGAGAAGATAATATGGCAGGAGTGGCGGCCATGGGTATTTGGGCATTTCTTAATGTAACTTACTTGTGTCTTCAGAACCTGCTTGTGCCCCTATCTCATATATAGCACTTCCACTTTATGATGGAGTGCTTCTCTGCATGCCCAAATTTATGGTTTGATGGGTCTGACAATACTTATCTCATGATAGCCAACTCAGGTCTCATGGCAACTTTGTGGCCCATGGTTAAACATTCAATCTCTACTAAGACCCAGTAGCAGGCCAAATGTTGTTTCTCAAAAGGAAAGTAGTTATCTGCAAAAGATGTCAGGGATTTGCTTCACAATCCTCAGGGTCTGCATTTTGATTCTCCTGTAGGGGCCTACCAAAGCTCCAGATGGCATTTCTATGTGCCACACACAATTCTAGCACCATTTTATCTGCTGGATCATAATGGCCCAAGTGGCAATTCAGCTTATGATAATCCACTGCCTATCTATATTACTTCTACGTAGGCCCTGAGCTATTAGCCAGTGCCACAGGTCTATGCAACTCAGACTATTTTGATTGCTGCTTTCAGTCTGCTTTTCATTTTGGAAACCATGCCCACATATTCTTTGGTGATTAATTGCTGTCACTTGGCTTCTGCTGGCCTAGGGTTCAAACTCCTAAATAGTGTTTAAGTATCCTAGTTCTATGACAGCATTTCCTACAGTAATATCTGATCTACAGAGAAGAGCAACCACAGAGCTCTTCAGGGAATATGGGGTTATTGTCACAAATTTATTTCTCACAGTCCTGGTGAAAGATGTGTCCCTTGGACATTCATGGGATGGATGAGCAGGTGTTAGGTGGCAAATCTATTCTAACATTCCCATCTCTCTAAGTCTTTGGATCCCCTCATCTACAGTATACCTGTGCAATTTTGGCAACTCGACCTCAGGCAATGTCAGCCATCTTTTGGTCCATGTTGCAGCCAATCACCTGAACAAACTGTTAGAGCCCTTACTAACACTTGAGCTATACCATTGAATGCAGAATTTCTGTTTAGTGGACCCATTATCAATAAATTCAGTCTGATCCAACTTTACATTCCTTCCACCCTTAATATCATTTCCACACATCTCCCCCTGATTTCTGTCTATATAAATTGGAAACCTCATGTAGTTCTTTAGAGTATAGTGTTCTTCCTCATGGGTCACATTTTTACTTCACCTTTGGGGTCTATAATCTGGTTTAAGTCTGGAAGAAAGGAGGGGTGGTTGGGGTGGGTAAAGAAAATCATTACAAGTGCCTTGAAAGCCAGTTACCTCAGGGCAGTTTCTTCTGGTGAAAGAGGATTAATCTCTTCAGATGGAGGTTGGATGGCAGACTCCTTGAAGCAGACTAGAAGTTGGGTGTCTAAGAACTTGGGGCAGGGAGGAGGTCAGGTGCATATCCCCTCAGGGTAGATCAGTACAGGTTTATCTGACAAAGTCTCAGCAGAATTGAGGGTTTCAATGTCCCCACTGCCATCATCATGAACCTTTATCTTCAGGATTCCACTTACTTCCAATCAGAATGTCCTAACTTAACAACAGACACCATGCAAGGTTGAGATTTTACTTTCTGATGTAATTCTGCTAATCACAAAGTGAGGCACTGAGTCTGGTTTACAGAGATCTCAAGTTTGTGACTGCACAAAATAAGGTTTTCTCTCAGGGCACACATAGAAACATTCACATCATTCATGCAGTGTTTAAGTTTCAAATTTGAAGCCTTCAGCTCATTCCTTTCTTTTTTTTTACTGTATCCAGCATATTTAGGAACAGCCAGCCAACATCATTGTACCTTTCAACTCCACAAAACTCTATGAAGGTGTTAAAAGCACTCTCACCCACAGGTTTGCCTCTTATAAGCATGGAAGTCATCCTATCCAGTGGTGATATTTTGTGTATCTCTACTGCCAACTCACTCCATGGACTGTCAGTGGCCACTTTATTATTGGAAACAGAGACATTATTGCCCTTACATATAATCACAGTAGAGAGCTAATATCAAAAATCACAGAACCAATTAAGAAATCCCATTTTAAAGATTCCATTTCTCAAGAACTATTCAAGGTAACAAGCTAAATTAATCAAGGTTCTCCAGGGAAACAAAACCAACAGGAGATATTTGTAAATAGTATGAGATTTGTAAAATTCTCATGTGACTGTGGAGATACACAAGTCTAAATTCCATAAGGCAGGTTTCAATGAAATTCCTTGATGAGTTCCCCATGAAATACTGGCTGTCTGGGGTAGAGATTGAAATTCTCTGAATGCAAAATTATTTCACTTTTTAAGGCTGTCGACTGATTGGATGAGATTTCACTCATTGTTGATGGTACTCTCTGTTGATTGTAGATGTAATTAGCCATACATACAATCAACTCACTGATGATTAATATTCATGAAATGCCTTGTATTACAATTTACCCAGACCTTGCTTGACCAAGCAACTGGGCACCGTTACCTGGCCAATTTGGCACCTAAGCCAAACCATCACACCCTATTATTATATCTTAGATTAATGTGATATATTTGTTGCAGTTGATGAACCAATATTTAAGCATTGCTACTAAGCAAAGTCTATAGTTTACATTATAGTTTACACTTTGTGCTGTACAGTTCCATGGATCTTGACAAATGCATAACGTCATGTGTCTGTCATTTCAGGGTCATACTGAAGGATCTCATTGACCCAAATATGCCTTGTGCACCATCCATTCATCCCTACTCTTCCCTTCTGAAACCCTGGCAAACAGTATATTTATATCAATATTACAAGGTCTTTTGCTAACACCAGTTAATAACTGCAGTAACAATAAATCTCCTTTCTCGGGGTTACACTCCCCCTTTACAATTGTTCATTCCTCAAGCTTGAGGAATTTGGGATGTCTGCTCTGACTGCTTCAGACTGAAATGGAACTTAGATATCATGAGGCAGATAGAAGGAATTATTTTGCTTGTAGTGGTAGGTGCTCCTTGTTTTTGGTATGGAATTTTCCCATCATTTTGTTGGTTTTCCAGGGCAAGCCCAAAGAACTAGAGAGTAGAAGTTGGTCATTACTCTGCTGGGATTCAAAGCTCAATTGACATATGGACAATCTGAAGATTTAAAATTCTGAGAAATATACTTAACAGGTACATTGAAAATTATAGGTCCAAATAAGAGGAGTAGAGCCATGATTAGGGGAACTATAAATGAATATAATTATGTTATATTGGGGAAATAGATTATCATATATTCTGAAATAGAGACCACCAAAGTGGTGTTGATTTCATGAGGCTGTTTGCCTTGTCTATGGTGTCTGGATATCCTTAGAGCCCTTTAGAGCACTTTTGTTTGAGGACTTGTTTATGTAGCAGTGAGTGAAATCTGTCTGAGAACTGCATAAGCATAACCTCTGGAATGACCTCCCAACTCACTTTGAAATCAGTTAGCCATGAAATCTCTTTTGATTTAATATTTCCCCCCTTTAGTCAAGGTCTTTTTCCTAATGCATCACTCGTTATTTCTTGGTAATAATCCCTCAGTGTCAGGGAGGCTCTTTCCTGGCAGTCATGTCCCACATCAGGGAGAAGCAAGTGTATTTATTTGCTGAGTTTGGCATAGAGAGACACCTCATTTGAGTTACCAGGAGGTTTTCAAGGAAAATTTTATGAATTAGTTTTAATTGGTTAACTCATTTTTACAAGAAAAATGTTCATACATGCAAGCATTGAGACTGAGGACTTGGCATATAGGCCCGTTTTCTTTTCTTAGGCAGGGCTTATATATCCTCAAGAGTTCTGCCACTTTATTTGAGAAAACATCATGGCTTCACAAAATGGAAGTTTAATTTTTTGTTAGTGGCTGTGTGGGCCTCTATCTACTGAGAAAACATAGCTATGACAACATGAATACATTCATATCCCATAGAAGTGTCTTAGGTGCATTCCCTCCCCCCATATATCACCCCAATCTCAATACCCTGTACTGGTGGCATATCTTTGTTATAGATCATGAAAGGATGTTTTTAATATTTGTATTCTTTACCACAATCCTCAGGCACCCCATAATTCACTGAGTTATACAGTCACCTGTTTTATCCTATAGCTTTCCTTCTAGCCTCGTGGATGGTCCAAATTATCCCTTTCGACTCTTTCAAACTGACACTTCAGTGCTGTTAATTATACTCATATCACTGTGCCACCATCACCTCAAGTTGATTTCCAAGCTTTTACAATCAACCAAATTATAAATTCTTCACAGATTAAGCATTAACTCACCTATCTCTACATGCCTCCTCTTTCTTAATAACCCATTTCCCAAACTTTACCTCCATGAGTCGGCTCACTCTCTTTACTTCATTTCAGTGAGATCATGCAAATTTGTCCCTTTTTGTCTGGCTTATTTCATTCAACATAATTCTTTGAAGTTGATCCATGGTATCACCTGTGTCAAAATTCATTTCTTCTTACAGCTGAATAATATTCCATCATATGTATATAGCAAATACTTTTTATTCATTTATCTGTTGATGGACACTTGGGTTGCTTCCCTCTTTTGGAAATTGTGAATAATTGCACTATGAATATTGTTGTGCATGTATCTGTTTGTGTCCCTGCTTTCAATTCTTCTGTTTATATAGCTCGTAGAGGGGTTTCTGGGTCATATGGCAATTTCATGCTTTGCTTCCTGAGAAACCACCAAATTGTCCTTCATAGTTGCTGCACCATTCTTCATTCCCACCAGCAGTGAATGAGTGTTCTTATTTCTCCACCACCTCCCCAGCACTTGTAATTTTCTGTTGCTCTTTTAATAGCACTAGTCCAGTAAGTGTGAAATGGTATCTCATTTTAGTTTTGATTTGCATTTCCCTAATAGATAGTGATGATGAGCATTGTTTTTCATATGATTTTTAGCTGTCAGTATTTCCTTTTTGGAAAAAGTGTTCAGACCTCCTGCCCAATTTTAAAATGATTTGTTTTGTTTTGTTTTTTATTATGGAGTTGTAGGATTTCTTTATATATTTTTGATATTAGACCTTTGTTGGCTATGTCGTTTCCAAATATTTTCTTCCATTGAGTAGGCTGCCTTTTCACATTCTTGACAATCTCATTTGAAGTAAAAAAAATGTTTTTAATTTTGAGAATGTCTCAGTTATCTATTTTTTTTTCATTTGTTTCTTGAACTTTAGGTCTAAAGATCATGAAACCATTGCACACCACAAGGTCATGTAAATGCTTCCCAACATTATCTTCTAAGAGCTATATGGTCCTGGTTCTTGTATTCAGGTCTTTATCCATCTTCAGTTAATTGTTGTATAGGGCATGAGATAGAGGTCCTCTTTCATTCTTTTGGATATGGATATCCAGTTCTCCCAGCACCATTTGTTAAAGAGACTATTCTGTCCCTGTTGAATGGACTTGGCAGCCTTGTCGAATATCAGTTTGCTGTAGACTTGAAGGTCTATTTTTGAACTTTCAACTTTGTTCCTTTTGTCAATATGTTTATCCTTGCATCTCTACCATGCAGTTTTGACAACTGTAGCTTTGTAGTATGCTTTAAAGTCAGATAGTGTGAGTCTTCCAAATTTGTTCTTCTTTCTCAAAATGTTTTTTGGCTATTTTGGGCCCCTTATACTTCCAAAAAAATTTGATACTTGGCTTTTCCATTTCTGGAAAAAATGCTGTTGGGATTTTTATTGGGATTGTATTGAATATGTAAATGAATTTAAGTAGAATTGACATCTTAACTATGTTTAGTCTTCCAATCAATGAACATGTAATATTCTTCCCTTTATTTAGCTCTTCCTTGAATTCTTTTAGTAAATTTGTGTAGCTTTCTGCTTACAAGTCCTTTACATCTTTGGTTAAGTTTATTCCTAAATTTTGATTCTTTTAGTTGCTATTTAAATGGGATTATTTTCCTGATCTCCTCTTCTGATAGCTTATCAGCAATGTATAGAAACACTACTGATTTTTATGTGTTGGTCTTATTTACCACCACTCTACTGGGCTCATTTATCAAAGTAGCTATATTAAGCTCTAGTAGCTTTGTTGTAGATTTTTTAGGACTTTCTGTATATAAAATCATGTCATCTGCAAATAGTGAGAGGTTTACTTCTTCCTTTCCAATTTGGATGCCTTTTATTCCTCTTTCTTGCCTAAGTGCTTTAACAAGTACTTCTAAAATAGTGTTGAATAATAGTGGTGACAGTGGGCATCCTTGGCTTGTTCCAGATCTTAGAAGGAAAGTCTTTAACCTTTCAGCATTAAGTATGATGTCAGCTGTGGATTTTTCATGTATGCATTTTATTACTTTGAGGAATTTTATTCTATCCCTATCTTTGACATTGTTTTTATCAAAAAAAGTATGAATTTTGTTGAATCCCTTTTCTTTGTCAATAGAAATGATCATGTCATTTTTCTCCTTCAATCTGTTAATATGGTGTATTAATTAATTAATTTTCTTATACTGAAATATCCTTACATACCTAAGAAAAAAACACTTGATCATGTTGTATACTTTGATGTATTGTTGGATTTGATTTACATGTATTTTATTGAGGATTTTTGCATCTAAGTTCACTAGAGAGATTGGTCTATAATTTTCTTTTTTGGTAGTGTCTTTACTTGGCTTTGTATTAGGGATTTGTTGGCATTATAAAATGAGTTATGTAATATTTTCTCTTCTTTGATTTTGTGGAAGAGTTTGAGGAAGATTGGTAGTAGTTCTTTTTGAAATGATTGGTAGATTCTGCTGTGAAACCATCTGGTCCTGGTCTTTTCTTGGTTGGGAGGATTTTGATGACTAATTCAAACGCATTACTTGTGAATTGTCTGTTGAGTTCTTCTATTTGCCCATGTATGTTGTTCATGTGTTTCTAGAAATTCATCCATTACATCTAAGTTGTTCAAGTTGTTGGCATACAGTTTTTCATAGTATCCTCTTAATATACCATATATTTCTGTGGCGTCAATGGCAATGACCCTTCTATCATTTCTGTTTTTATATAATTGCACCTTCTTTTTTTTCTTTGGTAGTCTAGCTAAAAAAGTTTTGTCAATTTTATTAATCTACTAAAAAACAGCTTTTGGTTTTGTTAATTCTCTCCATTGTTTTATTGTTAGTTTGTTTCTTTGTTCTTGTTCTCAATTTCATTTCATTCTGCTCTAATCTTTGTTATTGCTTTCCTTCTGCTTTCTTTAGATTTAGTTTGCTGTTCTATTTCTAGTTCCTCCAGATGTGCAATTAGGTCTTTGATTTTAGTTCTTGCTTCTTTTTTAATACAGACATTTAGGTCTATAACTTTCACTGTCTGTACTCCTTTCACTGAATCCCAAAAGTTTCAATATATTGTATTCTTATTTTCACTCACTTCAAGATATTTACGGATTTTTTCTTGCAATTTCATCCTTGACTCACTGATTGTTTAAGAGTATGCTCTTTAACTTCCATATACTTGTGAATTTTCCTGTTATCCACCCATTATTGGTCTCCAGCTTCATTCTGTTGCATTTGAGATAGTGCTTTGTGTAATCTCAATCTTTCTAAATTCATTGAAACTTGCTTTGTGACCAAGAATGTTGTCTATTCTGGAGAGTGATCCATGAGTTCCTGAGAAGAAGGTATATCCTGCTGTTTTGGAGTGTAATCTTCTATATATGTCTATTAAGTCTAGTTCCTCTAGCTTACTTAAGACCTGTTTATTTTTAGTTTTATTTTTTATTTTATTATATACCCCGCCCCCCACTAGCTCTCGCTGTATTCATCCTCTGCACTCCTCTGTGTCCACCTGTCTCCCCCCTGCTGTGGCGACCTGCCGAGTCAGCTCACCACACGGTGGCTTACCCTGCTCGTGGCAGCTTCCCCTGCCCACAGGGGCTTGTCCTGCTCGTGGTGGCTTTGCCCTGCCCGCAGAGGCTTGCCCTCCCTAGGCAGTCTGCCCACTTGAGGAGGACCCAGGAACCGAACCCGGGGCCTCCCATGTGACAAACTGGCACCCCACCAATTGGGCCACAGCCGGCCCCAAGAACTGTTTCTTTATTGAGGCTCTGTCAAGATATTCTGTCTATTAGTGATAATGGTGTATTGAAGTCCCCCACTATGATTGTAGAGGCATCTGTTTCTCCCCTTAGTTTTGCCAGTATTTGCATCAGGTATTTTGGTGCACCCTAGTTACATGCATAAATATTTATGATTGTTCTTTCTTCTTGGTAGATTATCCCTTTTATTAATACATAGTGTTTTTCTTTGTCTCTTAGAACAGTTTTGCATTTAAAGTCTATTTTAACTGATATTAGTATAGCTACCCTGGCCTTTTTTGCTTAATGATTGCTTGGAAATTCATTTACCAACCTTTCACTTG
Organism: Chaetophractus vellerosus; assembly: GCA_004027955.1. Lineage (NCBI taxonomy): Eukaryota > Metazoa > Chordata > Mammalia > Cingulata > Chlamyphoridae > Chaetophractus > Chaetophractus vellerosus. The sequence continues at coordinate 27,938 of PVKH010001533.1, forward strand.
CAACCTATTTGTGTCCTTGGATCTAAGGTGAGTTACTTGGAAGCAGCATATACATGGGTCATTTTTAAAAATCTATTCTGCCAATCTGTGTCTCTTAAATCAGGAGTTTAATCCATTAACATTCAATGTTATTACTGCAAAGACAGTATTTACTTCAGCCATTTTTTGTTTAGGGTTATATATGTCAAATATAGGACATATATATGTCCCTTTTCACCCTTTTAATTACCCCTACCAATAGACTTCCTTTCTGCACTCTCCTCTAAACTTTTCATTCCTGTCTTGTCCTTTCAATCTGCAGAACTCCCTTTAATGTTTCTTGGAGGACAGGACTTTTGTTGACAAATTCTCTCATATTCTATTTTTATGTTACTATTTTGATCTCTTCCTCATTTTTGAAGGTCAATTTTTCTGGATACAAAATTCTTAGCTGGTAGTTTATTTTTTGTTTTTGGTTTTGTTTTTCTATTAGCACATTAACTATTTCATACCACTGCCTTCTTGCCTCCCTTGTTTCAAATGAGAAATCAGCATTTAATCCTCATCGAAATACTTTTATAGTTTGATAAGGATGGACCTCTTTTCTCTTGTTGCTTTCAGGATTCTCTCTTCATCCTTGGGATTTGACAATCTGATTAGCATGTGTCTTGGAGTAGGTCTGCTAAGATTTATTCTGTTTGGAGTACTCTGTACTTCCTAGACATGTACTTCCATGTCACTCATAAAAGTTTGGGGATTTTCAGCCATTATTTCTTCAAGCACTCTTTCTGCCCCCTTTTTCTTCTCTCTGCCATCTGATACACCCATAATGTGTATCTTTGTGTATTTTTGTGCTGTCATTAAATTCCATTGATCCCTGCTGATTATTTTCCTTATTATTATTATTTTTTTTGCCTATCTTCTGTTCTATTTGTGACTTCAGAAGTTTTATCTTCACTTAGATAATTTATTCCTCTATCTGTTCAACTCTGCTTTTGTGTGATTCCAGTGTATTTTTAATTTCTTCCATTGTGTCTTAAATTACCATAAGATCTGTTATTTTTAAGTATGTTTATAATTTTTCTGTATATTCACCAACTGTTTTCTTAATACCCTTTATTTGTTCCATTATCTCATTGAATTGATTAAAGATGTTTTTCAACGTTTATTGAAAAATATATTTGTTTACACATCTTTGATTAGTTATTCCATATTCTGGGTCTCCTCCTGCTATTTAGTTTGTTCATTTGAGTGTGCCATATTGTCCTGTTTATTAATATGGCTTGTAATTTTTTTCTGATGTCTGGGCATTTATTTATTTTGATGAGTTTCTTTTGTTGGTCAGTTTCTCTCTCTTTTTTAGAGTTTTGTTTTTGTTTGGCTCCATGCTAAGGGTATTCCTTTAGACTTCCTTCCTCTTATTTAAAATCTTTAGAATTGCATGTGTTTAACTGAAAAATGATAAAAGAATGAAAAAAGAAGAAAAAAGAAAGAAAAATAAATATGAAAATAAAAAATAAAATGAAATAAGAAAAATGTGTAGAAAATAAAAATAATAAAAAATAATTAAAAGAAAAATAAAGAAAAAAAGAAAGAGAAGAGATATAGGAAAATAAATTAAAAAGTGAAGAGAAATGAGGGTAAAGAAGAAAAAAAAAGAGGATAAACAGAAAAAGCATGTAAGAGGGAAAAAGGAGGGCTTCCCTGTCAGGTCACATGCTTTCAGCTAAGTTACTCCTCGTTGTCCACCTTTGTCTGCCAATCAATCACCTCTTGGTCCACCTCCCTGCAAGTACCTGGGTGAGGAAAGGGGAAAAATAAATAAATAAAATAAATAAATAAATAACAGGCCTCCCTGTCAAGTCTCTGGTGTGCTGGATATGTCTACCCTCACCAATCAGATCTCCTTCTTGCTGGCCATTCCTACAGTGCCTGCCTGGTCACCTCTACACTCTCTTGACTTCCTACAGCTTCCCTCTCTCCCAGTGCCTGGCTGGGCACTCCCATGCCAGCCTGATCACCCTACAGCCCACCTTTCCCCCAGTTCCTGACTGGGGTCTTTCTCAAGCCACCCTCTCCAATTACTCCCATGTCCCTGTAGCATCTCCTATGTCCCACAAGTCTGCCTGCTTTTCCTGCAGCTTCTGAAGGAAACGTGTAGCCTACAATTCCCTATTCTGCCATCTTTGATCTCCACTTTACAAACTTTTTAGAGTAGTTTTGAGTTTACAGAAAACTTGTGCAGGA
>PVKH010001534.1:0-30177 GCA_004027955.1 Chaetophractus vellerosus
CAACAGGTTAATATCAACTCTCATTTACATTTCCATCAAAGAATGGTTCATACAAAGTCGTTTTTTTAATTTTATTTTAAACTGTTCTCCATTAAACCTCATCAATAGGAGAGTCAATAAAGATAGTATGATGTTTTTTAATATTGGCTTGTTTCTTCATATCAAAGTCCACTCCAACTCCATATTAAATTTGGAAAAAAGGATGTGTTTATACCACCAAAGTTTAGAAATATTAATAGATTTTAAAATTAAAGGGCTATTGATTATGTTAAACATAAACAAATGTTTCATTTCACCAATGTCTAAATAAAATTTATATTTGTTTTCTCAAGCCACTGTAGAAATATTTTAAAACATACTTTCATGTCTTCTTTTTCTTAGTCACTTGAAAATACATTCTGAATAAGAAAAAGTTCTATCATGTTAGCCTGCTAGTTTGCATATTATTTTTAAAAATAAAGAAAAAACTTGGAGTTAAGATAGTGGCGTTCCTATGTTTTATATTTTAATAAAATTAATTCCACACAGGAAATAAAAAGGTCATCTGAGATACTGGTTTTACTGTGTTTCTTCAAATAAATAAGTTATAAATATGATGTGGTTTTTTCCAAAGAAACTCCTAACAGAGGCTGAGTCTAAATTAGTAGAACAGCAACTTGCAGAAGAAAACAAGCTTTTAAAGGAGCAAGAAAACTTGCGAGAGCTGGTATTCAACCTTGTCCGTATGACTCAAGTCAAACTTGACGAGAAGGATCAAAAGTCCAAGGATTTCCTGAAGGCTCAGGTAACTTCACTTTTGTAGCCTTCCTTTAATTACTACAAGAGTTCAGGAAAGCTTCATTTTAATGCAACGTTCTTTGGAAAGCTATAATTGTAAGTCTTCCAATTCCAGTGATTATACATCTTCCCTAAGCAAGACTTGATAACTTAAAAGTAACCACTGGATTCTATTAGTAGTAATAATCCAAAGGGAAAAAGAGATCAGTGAGGATTTGAACAGATGGCAATTTCTCTAAGAAAAAGGTAGATATCTCCATGTGGACAGGCTGGCAGCTACACAGGCCACAGAAATCATCTATGATTCAGCACCATCTCAGATTCCACTGGGATTTGCCAAGGAACAATTCAGAGTGGTACCATTCAAGGGGCTCCCTCCCAAGTTCATCAAGCCAGTGTCATTCAAACCAATGCCAGGAGACCCTTAGTTACTGCTTCACCCAGTGACTTTCCTGGGCTCCTGTCAAAGTGCCAGAGCTGACCTAGTGCAGCACCCCAAAACAAAAACAAAAATATAACAGAGGGCAAAAACAATACTCCTGTCATTATACCTGAAATTATAACATTTAGAATCAATTATTTCACATAAGGATCATATCCGAAAGTTTCCTGTAAAAATGAATAACTGAGAGAGCTGAGGTAGCTCAAGTGGTTGAGCACCTGCTTCCCATGGATGAGGTCCTAGGTTCAATCCCTGGTAACTCCTGAAAAAAAAAAAGGAATACCTGCTATTTTGGGGATATGACATATTATTAAAAGAGAATACCTGAAATTATTATATAACCCAGATGTTGGCCATTTCTAAGTGCAACCTTAGTTCTCATTCCGGTCAAGTATTTACATGGGGGAAGTATTTCTTCTTGTTCTCTAGAAAGAACTCACTCCTACCAAAGCATTAATAAGCAATGAAGATTAAATGAAGATTCTGTAGAGAAGACTGAGGAGAAGATCTACATTACACATTCCTCAGCAAACTTCAAATCCCCCACACATTTATATTCTTCCTTAGAACATTTGAGAAACTAAAAGAAGGTCAGCATGGTTGGCACCTGGGAGACGGGGAGGGATGGCACATAGTGGGATCAGACCGCAGGAGAGGCCAGAGCATGAAGGGCTGCAGAATCCATGTTACGCAGTTTGGATTCCGTCAGGAACACTATGTCAAGCTTTCACGAGATAGCTAGGCTTTGATAGCATAAAGAAGGTGAAGACAGAGCTCAGGGAAGAACAGAGGAAACTAGGGCAGCCTGACAGAAGGAGAAGAGGAGAAGGAGCAAGACAAGGAGTAGAGAGAGCAGAGAGAAGACCGTCTTCACCAAGGCCGGCATCTGGAATGGGGCTGGTCCAGGACAGCGTTTTCATCACAACCTGGCTAGGAAGAGTCATTCGTATAAGTTTTTCCTAGTTGGAGGCTTCCTCTTTTTTTTTTCTTTAGAATCACTTATCACAAGAAACATTGATCTGTTTTATGAATTAGATGATGTTAATTAATTTTAAAAATGAGCAGGTGTGGCTCAAGCGGTTGAGCACCTGCTTCCCACATGGGAGGTCCTGGGTTTGGTTCCCAGTGCCTCCTGAAAAATAAATAAAAAAACAAATGAGAAAACCAACTCAGGGAAGCTGATGGGGCTCAGAGGTTGACCTCCGGCTTCCCACATACGAGGTCCTGGGTTCAATCTCTAGCCCCCAGTACCTCAAAATAAAATAAAATGAAACAAAATGAATACTTGTAATCTATGTGTGGCTAATCTATATAAATCAGACCTCATTATTAAATAAGCTAATTCATATACAAGTAAAAGACAGTTCTTCCTCTTTAGATACGGAAATTAACAAAGGAAAAATATTGTTTATTCTTTAGGTGAAGTACTGGGAATTCGTTTGTTAAACCTCATTGCTATAATTAGCTGTAGTTTTCATCAAAGACAGTCTGATTTTATTTTCACAAATCATCTATATCCCTAAAGAAAGAAAAAAAGTGAAGGGAAAACTAATGTTACTATCACTCCCCAAGACAGGGTAAAAAGCACTATATTTTTATCTGTTTATTTCTTCACACCGTTGGATTTTCCCTGAGTCCTCTTTTCCCTGACAGCAACATAGAATATTATTGCTACATGTCAATCTTAACTCTAATGGCTAGTTTCTTTTGAATTGCTCGTGTCAAATGGGTTTTGCTCTCACTACCACAGAGGGAAGTCTGACAGAAACTATTTCCTTGGGTTTCTATGAAGAAATACTTTATTTTTGAATAATTTCTTGCCCAGATGAAGTGTCTTTAAATTTGAAGAGCATAACTAGTGTATCTAGCACTGATTTGCATTTAGGACTTTAGATGTCTTTGTAAATATTCATGTGTAATATGTATCCCACATTCTTATATTTGGCCACAGTGTAGTGTTTCATTGTGTGGGGAAACACACCCCAGATACAAAAATCATAGGAAAACATTTAAAAATCATTACTTCCGTCCGTCAAAAAATTAGTACGGGGAGTTCAATGCAGAACATTTATCAACACTTATTACAAATTTTCTTATCTTCCACAAACTTCACTCTCACCTCTCACAGCCCTGCTGTCCACAATGGCTTCTCGTTCTTCTCAAAAGTTTCCCAAACTTTTCTTCAAACCCAAAATGTACAGGCTCTTTTCGTTTTCCTCTCTCTTGTGCTTTCTCTTCCTTAAGTAACCCTTTGTCCTATCCAATTTGAATAAATTCAGATAACCAGGCTATCTTCAGCTCTATCCCTCACTCCTCACCCTGATCTGTATAACCTATTATGTCAAGGTAGAATTTTCCTTAATGGATGAGGAGGGAGATGGGGTGAGACTGAGAATATTTATATGTTGCTGTGATTATTTTTCTCTCACACATAATTTTTACATTTCAGCAAAAATATACCAATATTGTTAAGGAGATCAAAGCAAAGGATCTTGAAATCAGGATACACAGAAAGAAAAAACGTGAAATTTATCGGAGGTAAAAAAAATTATGTGATAATTTATCTATTTAGGTGAAAAATTTTGGGATTTTTATGTCACAAGTATCAACACTTTGCTTTTTTACAGACTCCGAGAGTTTGCTAAACTGTATGACACCATTAGAAATGAAAGAAACAAATTTGTTAACTTACTTCACAAAGCTCACCAGAAAGTAAATGAAATAAAAGAAAGACATAAAATGTCATTAAATGAACTGGAAATTTTAAGAAATAGTGCAGTTAATCAGGAAAGGTGAGTGTTACAATAACTACGGTTCTTTTGAAGGCATTATTTCTGATTCATTTGAACGCTAAAATGTTCTGTGCATCATAAAATAGAAACTAATAGTCTTGTAGAAGACTGAGAAAGTATTTATTCAACCACCTTGCTTTATAGATGATAATCTAAGCATATGAATGTGATTCCTTTTTGGATCCATATTTTTTAAATGAATGAAAAGCTAAATTATTTAACTGTGCTTACTATGATGATTTTTACTTGCCTAATTAGAAAGAAAAGCACAAATTTGATAATTTGCATTTGTAGTTAGAAGACAATCAAATTGTTTATTAACCAGTACCCTCTTGTTAATAGATTTGAAGCATCTAATAAAGCAGAGTGATTCAGAGAGGCAACTTTCTAGACTCAAACCCCAGTCCTGCCACTCACTGGCTGTGTGACCTGGGGCAGGCTACTTCCCTCTCTGGGTGTAATTTCTTATCTGTAAAATAATCGTTATTTCATACCAATTTTTTTATTACTAAATGGCTTAATCTATACAAAAGCACTTAGAAGAGTGTCTGGAAAATGTTTGTGTGTGTGTGTGTGTGTTTTAATGTATTATTTATACCATGTGCCAAGATCTCTTGCACTCTTTCACCTATGCTTAATTCCTGATCTACTGAGTCTGTACAACCTGAACTTTTTCTGGTGACCATTGTGGTCCAGTTTTTGTTTGTTTGTTTGTTTGTTTGTTTGTTTTTTATTTTGATTTTTTAAGTACCGGGGGCCAGGGATTGAAACCGGGACCTCGTATGGGCCAGCGCTCAACCACTGAGCCACATTGGCTTCCCTGAGTTGATTTAATCATTTATTTTTCTTGTTGTTTTTTCAGAAAGCACCAGGAACCCAACCCAGGACCTCCTGTGTGGGAGGAGGGAGCTCAACTGCTTGAGCCACATCTGCTCTCCCCCAGTTTCTTTTACTAAAGACATTACAAAATGGCCTCTTAGGGTAGGGGGAAACATGAAAAAAAAAAACCCTCTAATTTCCTAATCAAGGTTCTCATCCTACATGAAAGCAAAATCTCCTTTATAGAGACCGTGCATTCATTCAGCACTTATTGTGATGCTCTTTGGAGCCAGGCACCACTTTAGGTCCCCATGGACATTAGCAGATTTAACCCATCTCTGCTCCAAGAGAGCATAGTCTCCAGGGAAAGACAGAGCAGTAAATGAATGACTCCAGCCTCTTCTTTGACAAAGGGAGGCAGAGGAGGCTTGGGGGGCACAAGCAGAGCTGTCCTAATCCTGCTGGAGGCAGGATCTGAGACCTGGAAAGATTACAGAATTTCCTGATAGTAGCATATTTTTTGGCTGTCATTCTTACTACTACTATAGGCATTTCAAGGGAAATACTGAAGCAGGAGCTACTTTGATACTGCTTGCGTTTTAGAAGTCTCTCCTTGCTTTTTCTCTAAAGAAAAGAAAGAAAAGTATAATCTTACCCAGTGTCCCATTATTTTTAAAGAAAACTACAAAATTCCATGCTGAAACATGCCAACAATGTTACCATCAGGGAAAGCATGCAAAACGATGTGTGCAAAATCATCGCAAAACTTCAGGAAATGAAAGAGAAGAAAGAAGCCCAGTTAAGTAACATTGACCGGCTTGCCAATATGATCACAATGATTGAAGAGGAGATGGTGCAGCTTCGCAAAAAATATGAAAAAGCTGTTCAGAGTCGAAATGAAAGGTAAAAACCAGAGACCCAGTGGGATAACTATGCACTCAGGGATCTCATTTAGAATGCTGCCTTTTTTCTACCTAAAGTCAACTGTGGGTCTGTTCACACCGATATTCAGGCTTCATTAGCCTTTGAGAGGGAGGGGATTAGTGTGTTTTGCCTGAAAATAAGAAATGCTCTCTTTGTAAGGGGGACTGACCAGAGGGGAGTTTGAGGAAGTTATTCACTTGAAGATCAAATACCTTAGCCAGCCTGTTTTTCAGCATGCCTCTGATACCATCAAATTCTTTCAGTATAATTGACATAAATGATTCTTTGGCTCTTGTATTTATTTTTTTTTTTAGCAATTTAGATCTTATTATGATAGTTATTAAGCCATTTTTACAGTTCATTTTCTCAGCAATATAAGAGAAAATGTAAATAAGATCTCTAGGAGTAGCATTTTTTCTTCCAGGCTACAATTGTATGATTAGTCAATTGCTATTTTAGTAGTTTCTCCAAGTTGCTTGTGCTCTGAGAAATCTAGAACGTGAGATTGTAGAATCCTGTAGTAATTACATCTGGTATCAGATTTCTCATCAAACTTTGTGTGCTGTATTGTGTAAGGCTTTGGGTGCTAGACGTTGAGAATACAGAGTGGTAAACATTGCTCCTGGCCTCCTTTGTCTTGAGAGAATTTGATCATGAGAAGAGCGGAGGAAAGTGAAATGACACAAACTATAGGGCTAAGATTAAATAAGTACAACCACATGCACAAATATTTGAGGCAAAGAGAGAACTAGGTAAAAGCCATTAGAGGTGGAACTCTGGGATAAGGGATATGCACAGTGTGCGGGAAGACTTTTAGAGTCATTTGAAGAAAAGCACACTTTCAAAGGACTGGTGGGTGTTTTCTCTGCGGAAAAAAAAATTCCTGGCAAAAACAAAAGCATTTGGGCAAATATTGTGCTCCAAGCCCTGATCAGATTTGTGGAGTATGATCAATCTCAAATCATGCAAACTAAAGCTGTGGAAGTTAGAAAATTCTTACTTTGTTTCCTCCCCATATTCTCTTCTCAAGGAGGTGTCTTTCCCCCAGCATTATTGCAAGGACAGAAATTTGCCTGTTTATAGGGACATCGTTGTCAGAAATATTCAACTTTTAAAGAACCCTTGGGCCAGGCAATTTAGAGGGAGCAGGATCGTTACAGAAGCACTTTACCTAGCCCTCTGTCTGACTGCATCTGGCCAGGCAAGTCTGGTCCAATGAAAGGGTCTGCAGAAAATCAGCCCATGGGATCACTTGTTCATCCACTGGGCATGGCATTCTTTTCCACCCCAGGAAAACCTTTGGGACTTGCAGAGATACCGTGGCCAGCCAGCCACATGGTCCGCCTCAGACTCTAGATACTAAGCAATTCTCCCTCTCTTATCCCCGGTAAAATTCAGTGTGTGTCTTTAACTAGAAAGCCATCTGTAACTACCTATTGTCTTCTGGAATTAGGCAGTCCTATGTATATTTTGCTCCCAAAGCCAGAGGGAATGACAATGACTAGTAAAACAGAGGCCTCAATGACTACTCAGCCTCTGCCTTTGAATTTGCCCATAGTGGTGTTCAGCTGATAGAGCGAGAAGAAGAAATATGCATTTTTTATGAAAAAATAAATATACAAGAGAAGATGAAACTAAATGGAGAAATTGAAATACATGTCCTGGAAGAAAAGATCCGATTCCTAAAACTGAGGATTGCAGAGAAACAAAGACAGATTCATGTGACCCAGAAACTATTGCCAGCCAAGAGGTCCCTGGATGCCAACATAGCTGTGCTCCAGATTCAGGTGGGAAAAGTGTTCATAAAACACTTCCTAGAGCATTCGCAACTTTTTTCTTTTCAGTTTGTGGTTTTTCTAATTTCTTACATGTCAATTTCTTACATTTCTTACACGCTACTCCTGGTACCTAAAAGAACGCATGAGTTATGTGTCCTGTTTAACAGTGCCTTTGAATATTGCTCCGAGATGGGATCTGGGCTCCAGGCAGCCATGCTACCGAATGTCTTTTTTTTTTTTTCCCATGGAGTACTTTTTACCTTTCTTGGAATTTAGATCTTCCCAGGATTCAATTCTGGCTCAGCTCCTCATAGTTCAAAACCTTAGTAGTCCAGGTTTTCACTACTCCCAGCATATTATGTTTTTGATGCTTGCTGGAAAGATCTTGGGGACCAGAGAAAGCTCTTATGATTTATATTCTTGTCCTCTGGTACCGAGATAGTTGCTTATTATTCATTGACAATCACATATAATTAGATTTCTTACTAACCCGTATAGTTCCTCGTAAAATGGTAAGCTGGTTTCTGACATGGCCACTTTTAAAGAGGAATAAAGCCAAAAAAAATTTTTTAACAAGATATAGCAAAATAAAAATTGACATAAATATAAGACTACTTTCTTCCCACTTAATAGTTGGGTCTTTTTTCCTTAATGGAAATAGAGAAAATATTAAATTACATATTTGTGGCTTAGACTTTTCCCCATTTTTTTCAACATGGCAGAAACATTTTAAGCTATAAAATGTTTTTAAAATGTCAGGTTTACCTTCACATTTTTTTTTCTGATTATAAAATTAAGATATATTGAGTTAATGAAATTTTGAAAAATACAGAAATGCTAAGGGAGAAAATAAAGTTCTTTCTCCAAGAGATGATTGCTAATAAAATTAGGAAAAATCTAGGAGAGATCCTTCTAGTCTTTTTCTAGGTTACAAGTGTTTTTATCTAGCCCATGCTGTAGAAAGAGTTTTGTGTCCTGCATTTTGTACTTAATCATGTCATTGGGATTCAAAGGGCTTCGTGGTACTGGCTGGTGGGTTATTTATGCCAAGTGAATAAGTGTAAGTTATGTAGAGGATAGACTCTCAGTTTGCACAAATATGCCATTGTTCTGACTCATTGTTTTTTAGCCTTAAGTTCTCCCAGCCAGGCACTTCTTCAGTAAGCATAGCCAGGATTTAGATAGGATCGACTGGAACCTTGCCTCCCCAGGACTCCTGAGCCACCCCTGTGGCTGTGACACTTGATTTTAACAGGTGATTCTGCTTGGGGATCACCTCCTAGGCCCGCACACCTCGTGCCTGCCGTGCACCCCTCCACCACCAGGCTTCCCTACGAACTGACTTAACTGAAGATTTGGGGTAATGGATTACATTACAGAACTGCACAGAACTTCAAATTAAATATAAGAGACCCATGCCCTTCAAAGTTATAACAGGACTGTCCCCGGGTGCAATAGCCCATGCAGCACCTTCCCCTAACTCCATTTTACTGGCCTGTCTTTTCATCTTTCACTTCCCACGTCCTCTTCACAGACCTGCAATTTCAGATTAACCCCCTCAGGAAATCCATGCTTGTCTCAATCCATTTTACAGAATAATTTGGCTCTCTCCAGCTTTTTCCCAAAATGCAGCTTCAAGCCCATCTTTGCCCACCCTAAACTGTCAAAATGCACAGCAGAACAAAAGGACCTTCATTCAATAAGAGCCATAACAGAAAAATTTCCTCTCTATTATGTAAGCATTTTATTTGTGTTAATTACAAATTAGTGCTTTTACTCAAAGGGCAAAATTTGTTGTTTTTAGAAAAAATTGGCATTTTATTATATAAAACTAGTTATCCTGTGCAAAATATGAATCCCATTTTCCCAAGGAAAAAATATTACACATTTAATGACACTACATGCCCTGCCTAGAGGTGAGCCTTTACCATTTGACTCCATATGAATCAAGACATGTGGACTATACATGGACTCTTCTGCCAGAGTTAGTTCTAAGCTTAAGGACAATTGAATAGAAGCCTTCCCATTAGCCTTCAAACTGCACTTAACTATTTGATTGTGTACCTGGCATTAATCACATGTGTCCTTGAAGTACATGGTGTGAAATTTCAGATCCCTGTTATATCGTATGTTACAGGCACATTTTTTTTTCGGCCTTCCCTTGTTTTTTGTTGTTTTGTGTGTGTGTGTGTTTCTTTCATTATTTTCCTGAATTCTTTTAAGGGTTGCATTTTTTTCAGGAAGTTGTTGAAAAGTTTTTAATTGTTAAACAGATATTGGACTGTTATCATGAGTCATATTCTCCTGGTGCCTGCAATAATAGCTTCATTTTAAAGATCTTGCAAGTCATGTGAGCTATTTTAGGACAAAGAACTCTGTTTTGTATAGAAAACATAAACATATTTTCCTCACTGACCCACGGGGAAATGAAACAAATCAAGGCATCATTTTGATAAGCAAGCACCATATTTTGTTTCTTTTTAAATTTCTTAATTAAGAAAAGGGAACATTCAATGTTATTAATAAATAAATATAAAGTGTTTAACTTCATATATATGTAGACTTCAACTGCATATTAAGGACAATTAGGGAGTGTGGAAAGATTGGAAGAGAAATCAAAACAAAAAGCTTAAATTATCGTTACATATGTCACCATTTAAAATTCTTGTAGGGAGGAGGAGCACAAATTAAAATTTCAAAATTCTACATCTATCATTTTTGGGTATGTTGTAAATTATTAAAAATATATCATTTACTTCAATGGATCACCCCTGTGAAACTGGGCCTTTTCTCCCATAGGAGACTTGGGCTTAGAGAAGATAATTGACATGCCTGAGATTACATAATCAGCAGAAAAGCTGAAATTAATGCCTTGTAGTTGTCATCTTGTTCCACATCTCTCTCTGTAAAGCAAAAGCCAAATGTGGCTGTCACTCCTATTGGAAATGGCCATATTTCTTCACCCACCTCCAGAGTCTCATGATTCAACAAATATAGTTGATACATAAGATACTTCACTGGGGGGTTAGGGAAAATAATACAAATGCTCAGACTATTCCTCACAGCTTATACATTGTGTTGACCCAGTAATTAAGAACTTTATTCTTATTATTTGAGAAGCTCTTAAACCTATTGCCAGCAAAGGGTTTTAAGTGGAGCTTTAAACAGTCTTGCCCAAGAAACTGAAGGCCAGCATATTATATGCCAGGTACCTTGGTTTGTGTGAAATCCTCCAATGAAAAGAGGAAGGCTGTGCATGTTGAGTTCTGCAATCACACCGCATCACATGAGTATAACACGAAATGGGAAGCAAACAAAGGATCGATTGTGAAATAAGCTTTGATGACTCAGAAGGCACTTTCTTGCCTCACAAAGTCAGTTAGGGGCATCATCTCACGGAACCATTAACGAGCAGAAATGTTGCTTAACCACAGGACCCAGCTGATGGGTGTTAAGGAAACAGCGTCTCCTTCCCTTGCCTAGGTCATCCTAAGGAGAGACTCTAAAGACCCGGAGCTATGTGAGTTTAAGATTTACTAAGTTAGAGAATTTTAAAGTGGATGTTTCTCTCTTGTTTAATAGTTTTCACAGTGTACAGACAGAATAAAAGACCTGGAGAAACAGTTCATAAATCCTGAGGGCAAGAACAGAACCCGCTTCCTTCCGGGGAAAGACCTGACTGAAGAAGAAATGATTAAAAAATTAGATGAGGTAAACATTCTTTCTTAAAACATCTATTAGCCCCTTTTTGATATAGTTTCACAGATACCTGTGGTACTGTTTCATGTTATTCAGACAGAGCTATCCTTCATTATTCTGGCCATCAATTTATTGTTTTCCTTGTAATTTAGTAACGAAATCTAAGCTTGATTTAGATACTTACCCAAAGAGTGAAAATCCAGTGGTTTCAAAATGCAAAGGGCACCTTTTCCTCATTGCCCTAATGTCTTAGTTTGCCAAGCTGGTATTGTTACCAAACAAACATGAGTTTTTCTGCCTGGTGTGCTCTGATAACTAATTGCTGAGACTCGGGTTTTAAAAAGAGAAAGAATGTATTGCTAAGCACATAGCAAGGAGATCAGAGGGCCTAATGGCCTAAAATCTGTCTCACCAAACTGCAGTAGTTCTGTTAGTTTTATAGTATCCAAGGACAGGCAGTTTTATGCTACTCAGTAATTGGGGTGGGTTAGTTCTGGGCTCGCTCAGGTTCCTTCATTAATAAACATCAAGGGGCTGCCTAGCGATCATAAGACTTCAAAGTTGTAAAACAGGTTGGGGATTACAAAATGGGGTCCAGTCACAAGTTTTTTATAATCACAAGATAAAGGTTAGAAACTTTTATAATCATTATCAGAGATCAAGGCTTCTGGATTCTAGTTCAGTAATTTCAGGTATTTAATTTTGACTATTCTACAATATCCTAGAAAGTAAAAAAAAAAAAAAAGGCATCCATATAATGATTCAGTAATCATAATCATTTGTTCATTCTCAACCCAAAATTACAGTATGACACATGCCACACAATGGGTTGGCTTAAACAACAAGCATTCATTGTCTCATGATTTTGAAGGCTAGAAGTTCAACATCAAGGTCTCCACAGTCCATGCTTTCTCCCTGAAGTCTGTAGTATTTGGTGTTTCCCTGGCTTGCATCTCTGCCTCCCATCACGTGGCGTGCTCTCTCTCCTTGTGTCTGCTTTTCTGGTTTCCACTGACTTCTGGCTGTGGCCTTCTCTTTATGAGGCCTCCAGTAATATGGGTTAAGCCCCATCCTGATTCAGTTGGCCACACTTTAATAATATCATAAAGGGTCCTATTTACAAATGGGTTCACACCCACAGAAACATGATTAAGATTAAGAACATGTCTTTTGTTGGGGTAAACAATCAAGCTAACATACCAAAGGAACAATTTTGCTATCTTAAATGGATTAATTTGCCTTCCTGAAGGGAACATATCAGAGGAATGGTGACATGTAAACTAGATGGAGCTGAGAGGGCCCTACTCAACCATGGGGAGAAGGAACTCCCAGAGCTATTTGGAAGGGGCTCAGGGGAGGGGAAGTCCTGACTGAGCCCTGCTCCAAAGACCGTCCAGATGTATTTCAGCAACTCAAAAGCAGTGTGTCTCCATAAAGGAAAAACAAAACAAAACACTGTTCTATTTAGGAAAGAAGATTTTTGTCTTGCATGACTTTTTTCCTTCCTATTGAAATTGTTTTCAACCTTAGCTGGAACTACATCTGGCCCAGAAGGAGGAGAAGTTACTGGAGAAGGACTTCATCTATGAACAGGTCTCCCGTCTCACAGACAGGCTCTGCAGCAAAACTCAGGCCTGCAAGCAGGACACGCTGCTCTTAGCCAAGAAGGTCTGCCCCTTCTCCTTTACCAACTTCTTTCTTCTGCCCCTACTCCTTTACTTCCTTTCCTTTTCCATGGACTGCTTTATTTATTGAGAGAAGCACTGGAGAGATTAGGCTTTATGACTAATAGAGCATATAAAAATGTAAAGGTGACTCTTCGAGAATTGTCCAAAACAAGTTTCAATCTTGTAGCCTAAATTAATTAGCTTTATAGTGAGAAAATGTAAGCTTTTCAAAGACTTTTCAAGAGCATTTATTCAAATGTGAAAATTGTTGGTTTTATGTTTCATGCACAAAGTTAAATCCTTTCTAGTTCCTTGTGAATGGGGGGGGGGGGGGGGGGTGGAGTTTGGTGATACTGCCTCACTTATCCAGTGGTCTGAATAGGAACTGCCCCAATCCAGAACTTGGCCCAAACCCAGAAGTGGAAGGGGACCATTAAAGAGAACAGCAATCACCCCTACCCAGGCCCATTGCACCATAGGCTGGAGCCATCCCCAGGCCCCACCAGTGAGGAAAGACTGGTAACATGGAACTTCCTAATTTACTAAACATAAGATACTAGGGCTGCAGATTCAGCAGGTTGAGGGTGGGCCTTCTAGAAGCTGCACTACTATACTAGATGCTACTAGGAGCAGCGAGGATGTGAGCAGTTCAGAGGCCACAGGATCATGCACCATAAAGCAGTCAGAGGCTCAGCGGCTCACCTGGCCTCCGTGTTCCCTAGGAGCATCCTGCTGTGGCAGCACAGGGATTTCAGTCACCAAATAGTTACTCAACACTTGCTATGTGCTACCCCCTATGGAAAGCTTGAGGGCAGAAACAAAGAGGAAGGGGCACAGTGCCCTCGACACAGGAAGCTCACACGGGCTGGTGGGGGGTCGGGGTGAGAATTAAGAAAAGAGGTACTAGTAGCACTCCCACACTAGACTGTAGGCTCTTGAGGGCAGCAGCACTGCCTCATTTTTCTTAGTTTCCTCAATGCCTAGCATATACTACATTCTTGAAAAATGTTTGCTGAATGAATAAGTAAACAATCAGTTCTGTTCTAGAAACAACTCTGGCACTGTATAAATGAGGAATTATGGTAAATCTTAGGACTTCTTTGCTACTGTTATTTAGCTTTTACACTTCCACTTTACTTCCACCAATAGACACTCATCAGTCCAGTGGCAGCTGGACAACAACTTTAGCGCATAAAACAAGAAATGCTAAGATTTATTAGGCTGCTGAACTTTGCCTGAATTAGCATGCCCAGTGTTTCTTTAACTGTTGCCTTCCTTCCTTTTGCAAAAAAGAATTTCCCTTTCTTCGGAGCTTAACTGTCAAAGCTAATGGTAGAATCTCTCCTGAAATCAACCAACCATAATGCTAGGGAAATTTAGGTGGTGGCTACTGCGACCATTTGCATGGCAGGAAGACTCCAGCATAACTGAGTAATGTTCTAATGATTTATGACCCCTATTCTTTCCCCACCTGTAGTGCTCTCCACCTGGTTCTTCTTCTTTTTTTTTTTTTTCATTTAAAATGATAATCTCTTCATAATAGGCAGAGCTGGAAGGAAGAAGGATGTTCAGATCCCTGGTCTATGATTTACCAATACTAGCAAGCAACCTTGGGCAAGATACATAAATGATACTAAAACTCAATTGCCTCATCTGTGAAATAGGTACAATATTAGCTAAAGCTGTTGCAAGCATTACATAGTCTATCACATAAGTTGCCCAGCCCCTTGTGGGTACACAACACAAACATGTGTCTTCTCAAGTCTCTCACCTTTCCTAGATAGTGTAGGGCTCCTGTTGCAAGTTTCCCAAGAGAACAGAAAATGGGGAATCTCAGCAAAGAATTAGATTTAGAGTAACCTAGAATAATACCAAACTTTTTTTGCTTTATGGAAAAGAAGGGATGTTGGCTGGTACCATACATAAACCCACACTCAAATGTGCAGTCACTGATTAACAAAATTTAAGATAGAGATAATGATTCATCATTGAAACTTTAAATGGTAGTCATTTTATTCAATATATGCTTCCTAAAAATTAGTTCAATGTAGAAGAGTTTTAAAAATGTATATCCCCTACTCCCTTAGGGGAACAAATTCTGTACATGTACAATAAATTTTCAGAGGCAGGCAAATCACCAGCAGCAACATTTCTCTTAGCAGATGCACAGATATGGCCAGTGTTATGCTCTATTAGGGGAGAAAGGTGCTTGAGGTCAGGTATAGTTTTGGAAGCTTATTTTCATGTCCCAATTTACTCTGGTTCAAAAGACTGAAAAAATGAAATAGACTGAGAATTCATTCATTCCTTCATTCAACAGATAATCAATTTTAGTTTTGTTTGGTGCCTCTAATGTTTTAAGCACCATCCTGGGCACTGGAAATATGATGATGAATAAAATATAGTGCTTGTCCTCATGAACAGTATCTTCCAAATAGCCAAATACATATATAATAGCATATCAGTAGGGAAACATGATATGAAGAAAACCAAAGCAAGGTAAGAGGATGGAGAGTGCTGGCAGGTCTCCACTCATCTACCCACCATGGCTACACCAAAAGGCTGTGCTGTGGGCCAGAAAGCTTATAGGAATCACCAATTCCAATTTTACTTTTTTATGCCTTTTGAAGTCATTTTTTTCCAGGTAGTAATATCCTTTATTGATTGCTAAATAGTCAATATGAAATGGTTAAAAAAAAAAACACTAATAACATCTTATTCCAAATTATTGGCCATATTTTCCCCAGCTCACCACTTGCTTGCTTATGACCTAAAAACAATGTATTCCAGGAATTATGATCAATAATACAAACACATTGAGGTCAGAATTTCCATTAAAAAATTATTTCAGATGCTGGACCTCTTATATAAGCAAAGAGTAATTCAGTTTTTGTTCTAACAGATCCCCCCCTCCTCTCCGGATAAGTAGCAAACTAGTAACTTGGAAATATTAGGCCAGACATTAAGAACACTCTTTCTCCTGCTCAGCTCTTAGAAATAAAGACATCGAACTATTCCCTTCAATGGCTATCCACCTTGAAATCCAGTAGCTAGATGAACAAGTCTCTCTTCTTTATCTCTTTGTGCTTATTTGCAAAGTCTGTGTGTTGGGCTCAATCTCTGAGGCTTCTTCCAGTTCCACTTAAACCTTCCTTCCTTCAGGAAAGAATGTCCCCACCATTATTATTTATACATTATATATTATATATTATAGACAGCCAGCACCCTGCCATTTCTTCAAGTCTTCATGAAATGTATACATAGGCTAAGCCTTGGGCTCTTTAATTCTAGATGAATGGTTATCAGAAAAGAATCAAAGATGCAACTGAGAAAATGATGGCGCTTGTTGCTGAGCTGTCCATGAAACAAGCTCTGGCCATCGAACTCCAAAAGGAAGTCAGGGAGAAGGAAGAATTCATCATCTCTTGCAATTCCAGGATAGAAAAGGGTTTGCCACTCAATAAAGATATTGAAAGAGAATGGTTGAAGGTACTTCGAGATGAAGAAATATATACATTGGCCATCGCTGAGAGGTCTCGGGTAAGCTTTAGCTCTTATATTGCACTTGTAAACTGTGCTAGGAAGGACTGTTTTCAGGAGTGTCAATCCTCCCAAAATATATATGAAAAATTTCCTGCTTTACGACACATATAGTCCCCACAGCCATTAGGAGAAAGTTTGTTTTTAAAGATATTTTGTAGACTGTAGACAAATCAAAAGTACAGTAGTCCAAAGTAGTCCAAAGTACAACAACATTCCCTGGAGAATGCTTGGCAAGCACCAAGTCCCATCCCACACACAGTCCTATATCCTCTGGGTTGATGTGGCTTCCCATTGGCATGGCGATGATCAGGCTGGCGTTGGTTTTTATCCATGGGCCTCCAATCTCCATCCTTGCACCCCTGCTCAGACCACACGTGACTCTTGCATGTCCATCAGCTGTGGCTGCACACAGCATGTTGTAAGGCCTCCGGTCATATTATAGTTGCCACAACCTTCCACAGACACTACAACTGGGGTGCACCATAGGCCTCAATGCCACCTCCTTCTCTTCCTTTCACTGGCCTAAATCTAGGTCTATCACTGACCCCACCCTCAAGTTGGGTGCCCAGTTCTTCTGCCTGGCCCCATGACCTTTCAATATTTCTAGAATGGAATTTAACCTTTTCCCAAGGAGCCTATAACCTAGGGAGCTGTAACTCACTCATACTCTCAAGCACATATCCCCAAAGGGATCACCATTTACTCCCTAACCCAAGAAAAAAGTGCATTCCAAACCCACATTGGGAACATCTGATATTAGGGTCTGGATTCTAATTCCCTGACTGCCTGGAACTACACTTTTTAGGGCATTCAAATTTTACATATGATGTCCTGGCTGTTATTTATCTGGGTCCATTATTTAGAGTTCTTTTTATTAGGTAAAAGATTCTCTGTTTTCCCAGAGTCAAAGGCAGAATGTTGAGGGCCTGGAGGGCTCAAAACATTAGCTCACTGGTGACTCACCAAAGGAAATATATCGTCCTTTCTTTGTCATGTCAGTATTAGTTTTTGATGAAAATGGAATACAGTCAATTGGGACCCACCACGCAATTTTTGGTGAACTCTGAACCCCAGAACTAGCGTGGTACTTGAGTAACAAGGTCCATTCCCATGAGATGCAAGTGTGTCGGTGGCTCCGCCCTTCCACCCTCATTTCCCTTTGAGAGTATCAGCCAGCACAGCCTAAGACTGCTCAGACCCGGCCTGGGTCTGTTGGGACTTCGAGGATGAAGTGAATTCACCAGAATTTTCAGAAAACTGAAACGAAAAAAAAATCATTCTTTGCAGGAGTTCTCAGAAGCAGATCAACGCCAGCTTCCCAATGGTGTTTACACGACTGCAGAGCAACGTCCAAATGCCTACATCCCAGAGGCAGATGCCACTCTGCCTTTGCCAAAACCATATGGTGCCTTGGCTCCTTTTAAGCCCAGTGAACCTGGGGCAAATATGAGGCACATAAGGAAACCTGTTATAAAGCCAATTGAAATCTGAATATGTTAGCCAATCCCATCTTCCCGAGAGGAGGGCTTCAACACACCAACTGGAAAATGTGAGCATAATTCTAAATCACAAATAACACGCCCACAATTAATCAACAACAGAGCACAACATCACTTCCTTTACACACACCAATTACTATATTTTACATGATGTTGAACAAGACATAGAAATGCCTACAATTATGTCAAAGTATATATTTGAAATTTCTCATTTTCTTTTTCACCCTGTATATTGACTATCTTTCTGAAGTATATAGTAGGCAAGATGCTGTAAAGATGTCATGAAAATAAATCAGTTTTCAATGAAATACAGAAATTGGTAGAATGGTCTTTATTTTTTAAAAAATGCTGTTCAATAGACTCACTTTAAAAAAGAAAGAATATTGTTTGAAAAAGAAAAATATCCCTAATACCACAGAGGCATAATTCTCTTTGTTGAATAAGAAGTTGTACTTGAACTTAATGTTGATAAAACTAAATCATGTAAAAAGCAGTAGTGAAGCTGATCAAATTTAAAGTAATGTTATGGTGATTGTTTTTAAAAAGTGAAGAATCCTGTTGCTGCAAAAAATAATTATTCCCTAATTTATCTTTCTTATAAATCCAGAGTTTTCACAATATTATCTGAAAATAAACTCATAATTGTTTTGACTTAAGTTCTGATACCAATTTTTTTTAATCTCAGAGAAAATAGTTATAACTTTGCATGTAAGATGAAAGAATTGAAAATGAGAATTATATTATTGCCCTATTTTTATTACATTTCACTTATTAGTATATTTTCCTAATTCTGTTTTTACATTTTCTCATATATGAAAATACACAAATGGATTTGAAAACTGTGATTTTATGTTCACTAATATTCTAATACTATCTTAGTTTCTCATGTTGGAACAGGAATTTTATTTCACAACTCTGGGCATGAGAAATATCACATTTATTTTGCTAAATCAAACATCTGTTCCAAGCCCCTATCCTGCCAGATTGGAGGAAAAATTAATCTCATCTCTGTATATGAGTGCTGAATCTAACCTGATTGTTGTGAAATCCTTATAAAGCAATTATTTGGGAGTGCCTATGACAAGCCTAACACTGTATAAGCTGTGTAGTTTATAAAAAGAAATACTGTATATTTAAGCACAGTTTCTGTCGTAGGAACCAGTAACCTCATTAGGGATTCAAAAACTGTATACTTAGGAAGGTTAAACAGCATAAGAATGGGAAAAAAATTTTAAAGACCACAAAGGGATGGATGCTTAAATTCTAGAATAAGTCAAAGGAGGAAGTTGCCACAGAATGCTGGAATATTCAGTCAGATTGGACTTTTTATCTGGCTCTTCAACATGAATAAGACTTTTTTTTTTTTTTAATGTACTGGAGCTGGGGATTGAACCCCAGACCTCATATGTGGGAAGACAAACCACTGAGTCATATCAGCTCCCCTGAGTTGGTTCTTTCGTTTGTTTGCTTGCTGTTTTTCTTGTTTTTAGGAGGCACCAGAGACTGAACCTGGGACCTCCCATGTGGTAAGCAGGTGCTCAACTGCTTGAGCTACATCTGCTCCCATGAATAGGGTTTTAACAGAGTGGATTCCGGGCAAAGGGAAACAGCCTGAGCAAGGCTTGGAAGTAAGAAGATAAAAGTTGTGCCCAAGGAACAGTGAAGTAACCAGGTTGGAATCAAATGTTCATAATGAGGCATCATATAAAATAAAGCAGGGATTTGGGAAGTTTTGAATGTCAAGGAGTTTGAGTTTTTTTCCTGTAATAAATGGAAAGTTATTGAAGGATTATGAGCAGAGGCATAACAGGTTCCAATTAGTGTTTATTTCAGTTATGTGACAGATGAACTGCACCTGAGAAGGCAACTGAAACAATCCAGGTGTGAAAAGAAAAGGGAAGAGAATGAAAGCTAATGACCAAAAAGGGTAATTCTATAGAAGACCATCTTTAGAATACAATGATAATTTTAGAAAATAAGTTTTGGATTATGATTCCAGCTAGTGATATTTATAATCATTAAGATCTCACAAGTACAATGAAGGAAACAGTATAAAAAGAGAAAAGCAAAAAGTTATGGGCTGATCCTGGGCAGCAACATATTTCTGGATCAGAACGAAGTCACTGTAGAAGAGAGAGAGAAATAAAATGGGAGAACCAGTTAGGTGCAATGGGGCCACTAGGGGAGTATGTTCATGGACTCATGATTTCTGGCTGGAATAAAAGAGCAGGAAGAGTCAGGCCAAAACTTATAGCACTTTTTTTTAAAACATTAAATGTTAGTAAATCAAACTTTCATAAATATTTTTTAAAATTAATAAATACAGTTCCATCTAAATCATGACAAAGGCAAATCCAATTCCAAATACTGTATGTACAAATTTCTATACATTACAAATTATTCTCTACTGGGAATAGAAGCAGATTTAGTCCAAATTCAATTTTTTTAAAAAAAAGTATCTATCCAAATAGAGTTCTTATGCAACATTTTAATTTTTCTGTTTGTAAACATGTTATTTACAAAGACACATCCAGCGTTTGCTTTTCTAAGGACGGTTCCCTACATTTTTGAATCATGTTTTATTTCAGAATGCAATAGAAACTAGCTTTTGGCCCATTTAGCCTCTAGGAAAATAAGTCTCAAGACCATCATTTTATGCCTCTGTGGACTGGTTATCATTTCTTCACACTTGACTGCTTATTTGCTATTCAAAATTGGGATGAGGTACAGCATTTAGCTCTGTCTGAATAAGTACCAAACTGAACCTCAGAGGGCTCAAGATTATATTTTGATATTGGCTACCAATTTTAAATATTGCTAAAGAATTCTCAATGCTAGTAGGGCTAATGAGCTAGACTAAAATACTGGAAGCTGATTTAATTGCAAAGGCTCTTTTATAAGCCTAAAAGCATTGTAGTGTGCTTCAGAGCTGCCTCCCCTACAAATTTTGCATCCACATTGTCATGTCCTTCAAAAGCATACAGAGCTGGAAAAAAAAGAGAGAAAAAAGAGTTACTATGAAGCCATGGAACATTTATAATTTTGTGCCCTCAATTCTAGTTGAAATTGTAATTGTTTTATATTTTCATAAAACACATTCTGAGAACATGTTGTTAACATTTGTTAAACCCGTGCACTGAGAAAGGAATTTGCATCAACCAAATGGGCTTTAAACTCTTAAAATTTCGACTTGGTGACTATTCCTTTGATAATTTACTCTAGGTAGTAAACTGTCTATTGTTAATTAAAGCCAATTGCAATAAGGACCTACTTATAAGTAGGGAGTATTTTGGAAAGAGAAAGGTCTACAGAAGGGAACAGGGAATGATTGATGTGTCAAGGGAAAAGCACCAGAAACCCTGAAAGCAGAGGGCTGAATTACCTTGATTGGAGGACTCTATGACGGTCAGTATTTCAGTGAAGTAGTTCAGAGGCAAAAATTCTACACTGAATAATGACTTGTCAATCATAGCATTCCGAGGCTAAAAGGGAAACCCCTCTGATATTAGTTGATTCTTCAAAACAAGCACAAATTCAAATAAGATAAGATCTACAACTGCTGCTCATGGGAATATCTTGAAATGTGCAAATGGGACCCAAAAACATTCAGTGTGGCTGTGTTTTCACACAGACTCACCTGTTTCTTATAGTTCTGAAGTAGTTTCTTCACATGGTTCCGTGAAATAAGGTTAGAACTCATAGGATGATCCCAAAGTCGACAGATCTTCTGACCAAAAACCTATTATGCAAATTGAAAATACATAAAGGAGACTGTATCTCACACTGCATTAAATAGATTTACCTTAAAAATATTCATTTTTTAAAAATTATTATTCCAAAGTAGCTATTTAGTAAAAAGGCACTTTATGGTTAATAGACCCTTGGAGGAAAGCTATGTTCCTATGAGGTACGCATCTGAATTTTGAATAAATACTCCCTCAACTCTTGCCATGAGGAAGGCAGTTTACATACTGATGATAAATTCTTTTCTGAAATCAGGTTTGTCCATTCTCTTGGGATTTGCATGCCAGCCCTCAGTGATGTTCTGCTAGGAAGCTAAAGGCAGTAGGCATATTTACATTAACTTCTCCTCCAGTGTCTTGACAAGAAAACTTTAATTCCCTAAGAGTAAAGGGCAAAAATAAAATTTGGAGACCAAACTGTTGAGTGACATTCCCCCAAAGAGATCTAGCTGTGGACAGTCTGCATTGTTTTCTATTCTTACCTTTGCTTCACTAAGCCAGTGAGGCAAGGAGCTATTACAAAGCAAGAGGATTAGGTTCAGAAAGGCAACTAACATGCCTTAGTGGGAGGATCTTGCTAGAAATTCAAGTGCTCAAGGTATGTAAACAGTGGACAGAGTTGGCTAGGGCTCTTAGCGTCAGGAAGTTTACAGAGTCAGAGGCTTGGAAGTCCTTGCCCTGGAATTTCATATTTTCATAATATTTCTGATTCAGAGAGCTAATAGCCCCCACAAAAACAAGGAGTGCCTTTATAACTCTTTCCCTCATGGCTCTCATTCTTCCTTCAAGCTGGGGATGTTTTCCTGCTGTGGTGGAAACCATAGTAGGAGGAAATACAGTTCCAGAACCTTCTGACCTCACCTGTATTTAAGTTTCTTATCACTTTAAATGCCAAACACACATGTTTCCCCTTGCCCTCTCCCCAGGCTCCGAGCTGTAAATATTAGTGTGATTTCCTAAGAGGAGAAAGTGCCAATGCAGTACAAAGCCAGAGGAACAAGCACTTTGTAAGCCCAGAGGGGGAACAGCCGACAGATGGGTGGAGATGGATGGGATTTCTTGGAAAAGGGCTGAAAAGTGAAAAAATTCAACTGACTTTAGCTCAAAGCAAGTAAATTGCTCTTCTTCCAAGAATCAACTAAAAGAGCCTAATCCTAAGGCTTATGGAAAAAATAAAATATAATTCAGGATTACCGGAGGAAGCCGCCCAATGATGCTGAATTTTAATTTTTCATTCTTCTCTGTATTGTCCAGATCTACAAGAAAGTCAGACATTGGCAAACAAAAGAGAAATCTCCAATTTTAATACCCCATCAAGATATTAATACTTTAGTTGTTCATCCTGATAATATATATCCTAACCATGTATATTTCTCCAGCTAACCTAACAACACTTTAGATATTTTAGTTTGTGTCTCTCTGAATAAACAGGGGCTTTTAATGAAGCTGTTTCTAGATATCATGGAACATGGTTATGTAACAGACTGCAGTCACAAAGCAATTCTGTAGACTAACTTGAAACAGAAGACACTTTGAGGAATGGCTACACAGGCACACACCCATGAAGCCAGCCTTGTTGATGCTCAGGCTGGACTTAGCACTCTGGAAAACTCAAAGCCTCTTACCTTTCATGAGCCTTGTGACAGCTGTTTCAGTGAGTAGTAACACTCCACTATCAATGTAATGCAGCAAATTATGCAAAGGGAGACAGCGAACACCGAGAACTGTGTGCAGAGTGTGAAAACCTACGATGAGAAGTCCAGGAGGGTAAACATGGTAAACATGGTCAGCCAGCATCCCCAGATCTTCCAGAGGGGATGAATAAGATGATGTTAATAAAGCACTTTGCTCAAAACCTGGGCATTTATAATCTATAATGGGAAATTGCAGTCTATAAATCAGCCTTCTTTATCACTCTATAGCCCCATACCCTCTACCAGGGACCCATGATCTGCTATTTTCTCCCATTTTTCTTCCCTCTCCACCTTAATAAATTACTGGCCTAACTAAAAACAACAACAACAACAACAAAACAAAAACAACAACAACAACAAAAAAAAACACCACTTTGCTCAATCCTTGGCACCTACACCCAACTAAATGTTCCTAAAGGACAGGGTCCAAGTTTTTCTCTTTGTAGTATCAAGACTAAATAGTGGGAGACTTCTGGGAAGATGACATGGGAGTAGATAGGCAGGGCTGAACTCTCTCACAAAAACAACAGAGGAAGGGCAAAAAGCTATCTGAGGGAGCTGCTTTGGGGATCTGAAGACCAGGAGAGTGTTGTGCATCACCCAGGAAGGAGAGGGACAGAGAGACAAAGAGGCCAAACAAAAACCATGAGTTACTTGCCCCTGCAACTGGGAACAACATATATCCCCCAACTTCAAGGCAAATAGCCTTGGTAAAACCCCTGGCTCACTGCAGCCAACTGAGGGGGAAAGAAGGTCCTCCTCCCTGGGAGGAAGTGGGATCTGGCAGAGGGTAGAGAGTGGTTTCTCTTCAGTGAGTTTGGCCAGCTGAGCCCAGTTTGAATCTAGGCTTTAATCAGCCCAGCAAGTAGAAGTTGCAAGAGACTCATCCATGAGGGAGCTGAAGGGCAAATAGGTGTGGGACCAGCACCCAGGACCCAGAAAACTCAGGGAGAGAGAGGTGTGTGTGTGGGGGGGGGGAGAGATAGGGCTGGCAGAACATCACATACAAGGGAAGCTTGATGAGATTAAGCACTAATTTCTCATCTGAAACCATGGAGGTGAGAAGGCAGTGATATGACATAGTTAAGTGTTAAAACAAAAAACTTCTCAGCCAAGAATTCTATATCCAGCAAAGCTGGCATTCAAAAATGAGTAAGAGCTCAAAATCTTCACAGATAAATGGAAATGAAGAGAGTTTATCAACAAGAAACCTGCCCTTCAAGAAATACTAAAGGGAGTTCTGCAGGTTGAAAGGAAAAAAGAAGAAAGAGAGGGTTGGAGAAGAGTGTAGAAGGAAGATTATTAGTAAGAATAACTAAAAAGAAAGAAAAACAAAATATGACATCTAAATCAAAAGAAAAAATTACTAAATACTGCCTTGACAGTAATAACATTGAGTGTTAATGGATTAAACTCTCCAATCAAAAGACACAGATTTGCAGAATGGATAAGGAAATATGATCTGTGTATATGCTGTCTACAAGAAACACACCTTAGACCCAGGATGCAAGGAAGCTGCAAGTGAAAGGTTGGAAAACTATTTTATATGCAAACAATAAGCAAGAAAAAAAGGGCCAGAGTAGCTATTCTAGTATTGGACAAAATGGACTTTAAATGTGTGGCAGTTTGAGATTATTTATGAATTCCAAAAAGAGAGATTATGTTTGTAAAATGGTCTGTTCCTCTGGGCATAATAACCCTTTGATTGTATTATATTCAGCTGAGACGTCTGATTAAATTATATTATGATTAGGGCTTTGATTCAACCATGTCATTACAGTGCGACTCAGCCTTGAGTCCTAGCCCTCTCTTGGTGGGCTGATAAAACAGACTCTCACATGGAAGTAGACATACAAGAGAAGAACACAGAGGAATAGAGATAACTCAATAGACACGGCAGAGGCCCTCGGAAGAGAGATGAGACTGATAGTCTACAGCTGACCCTGTGAAGAGAACAGAGCAGCTGAGCCCAGAAAGAAACGAGCCCCAGGGAGAGAAATAAGCCTTAGCCAGCCTACAGATGAGATCAAAAGAAGCTGAGACCATGGAGCCTTAAGAGGAAGAAGGAAGGCTGAACCCTCACAGACATCGCCCACCATCTTGATTCAACACATGGCAACAGAGTTTGGTAAGGAAGTAACCTTGAGTTGGACTCTTTAGGGCCTTGTGACTGTAAGCCTCTACCCCAAATAAATACCCTTTAAAAAAACCAACAGATTTCTGGTACTTTGCATCAGCACCCCTTTGGCTGACAAATACAAAATGCAACTACTATAAGAGA
Organism: Chaetophractus vellerosus; assembly: GCA_004027955.1. NCBI lineage: Eukaryota > Metazoa > Chordata > Mammalia > Cingulata > Chlamyphoridae > Chaetophractus > Chaetophractus vellerosus. The sequence goes on from PVKH010001534.1 coordinate 25,659, forward strand.
CAAAAGGGACACTATATATTGAAAAGGGGGTAATCTATCAAAAAGAAAGAACCATCATTAACATTTATGCACCTAAGCAGGGTGCCCAAAAATACATGAGGCAAACATTGGAAAAACTAAGGGGAGAAATAGATGCTTCTAAAATTATGGTGAGGACTTTAATACACCATTATCATCATTAGAACATCTTGAGAGAGGGCCAATAAAGAAACAGAGGCCTTGATAATACATGAGAGGAACTAGGCTTAATAGACATATGCAGAACATTTATACCAAAATACAGAAGGATATACATTCTTCTCGAGTTCACATGGATCATTCTCCAGGACAGACCACATGCCAGGTCACAGAACAAGTCTCAACAAATTTAGAAAGCATGAAATTATACAAAGTAATTTCTCTGACCACAACAGAATGAAGCTAGAAATTAATAAGAGGTAGAGAACCAGAATAGGCACAAAGAAATGAAAGTTAAATAACATACTCTTAGACAATCAGTGGGTGAAAGAGGAAATTGCAAAAGAAATCAGTAACTACCTTGAAATGAATGAAAGGAGAGTACAACATATCGAAACTTAAAGGATGCAGCTAAAGCAGTGCTGAGAGGGAAATTTGTTGCCATAAATGCCTATAATAAAAAGGAAGAAAGAGCTAAAAATCAAAGACTTGACTCCATACTTGGAACAACTAGAAAAAGAACAAACTAATCCCAAAGCAAGCAGAAAGAAGGAAATTACAAAGATTAAAGCAGAACTAAATGAAATTGAGAGTAAAAAAAAAAAAAGAGAAAAATTAAAACTAAAAGCTGGTTCTTTGAGATTAATAAAATTGACAAACCCTTAGCTAGACTAACAAAGAACAAAAGAGAGAAAATACAAATACATAAGATAAAAAACAAGAGAGGGAATATCACCAATAATCACATAGTAATGGAGTATCATAAGAGGATACATTGAAGAAGTATCACCAAAAAGATGGATAACTTACATGAAATGGAAAAATTTTTAGAAATACACATGCAGCGTACATTGACAAAAGAAGAAATGAAAGAACTCAACAGACCAATTGCAAGTAACGAGACTGAATTAGTCATTAAAACCCTCCCAACTAAGAAAAGCCCAGGACCAGATAGCTTCACAGGTGAATTCTACCAATCATTCTGGAAAGAACTAACATCAATCCTGCTTAAACTCTTCCAAAAAATAGAAGTGGAGGGAGCATTGCCTAACTTATTCTATGATGCCAACATCACCCTAATACCAAAGCCACATAAAGACACCACAAGAAAAGAAAGCTACAGACCAATCTCTCTAATGAAACTGGACACTAAATTTCTCAACAAAATACTTGCTAATCATATTAAACAACACATCAAACAAACTATACACCATGTTCAAGTGGGTTTCATCCCTAGTATGCAAAGATGGTTCAACATAAGAAAATCAATCAATGTAATACACCACATTAACATATCAAAAGAAAAAAATCACATGATCATCTCTATTGATGCAGAAAAAGCATTTGACAAAATAGCACATCCTTTCTTGATAAAAATGCTTCAAAAGATGGGATTAGAAGGAATCTTCTTCAATGTGATTTAAAGAGTATATATGAGGGCCCAGAACCTTAGCAGAGTTGCAATACTTACTCTACAGCTCACTGGTCTCACCCAGGACAACTAACAAGATGATGATGATGGATGACGACCATCCCAAGGAACAGAGAGAGTCTGCAACTGCAAGTAAGATAGTCCCATCCATCTTCCCCAGGGGATATAAGCACCTCCTCAATTAGAGGTAGAGCGGATATCACCATCCCAGAATCCTCAGGATTGGGGAAAGAATTAAGGACTAGAGTAGACTTACTAGTATTCTACTATAGTCATATTGTGATTCGAGCAATGGAAGAAATTACAACATTGGTGTGGAGCCAGTGGCCACTGGAGGCTCTGGGGGCAGGGAGAGGGAAAAACAGTTGTAATACAGGGGCTTTTTCATGACTCGGGAATTGTCCTGAATGACATTGCAATGACAAATATAGGCCATTTTATATAATCACATAACATGCAGAAATGTATGGGAGAGAGTGTAGACTACAATGTGAACTATGGTCCATGCTTAATGGCAAAGCCCCAGGATGCGTTTATCAATTGCAATGAATGTGCCACACTAATGAAGGATGTTTATGTGGGAGGGTGTGGGAGGTGTGGGGAGTGGGGCATATGGGAATCCCTATAGGTTTTGTGTAACATTGATGTAATCTAAGTATCTTTGAAAAAGTAAAAAAATTTTTTAAAATAAATTAAGTATATATGAAAAACCCACAGCTAACATCATATTCAATGGTGAAATGCTAAAGGCTTTCCCTCTAAGATCTGGAATAAGACAAGGATGCTCACTGTCACCACTCTGATTTAACATTGTATTAGAAGTACTTGCTCAAGCACTTAGGCAAGAAAAAGAAATAAAAGGCATCCAAAATGGAAAGTAAAAAGTAAAAATTTCACTATTTGCAGATGACATGATCCTAGATGTAGGAAACCCTAAAAAATCTACAACAAAACTTTTAGAGCTAATAAACAAGCTCAGTAAACTGGCAGGATATAAGATCAACATACAAAAATCAGTAGCATTACTCTACGTGAATAATAAGCAATCTGAGGAGGAAATCAAGAAAAAAAATTCCATTTACAATAGCAACTGAAAGAATCAAATATCTAGGAATAAACTTAATTAAAGGATGTAAAGCACTTGTATACAGAAAACTACACAGCATTGTTAAGGGAAATCAAAGAAGACCCAAATAAATGGAAGAATATTCCATGTTCATGGATTGGAAGACTAAACATCAACAAAATTTCTGTCCTACCCAAATTGATTTACAGATTTAATGAAATCCCAATAAAAAATTACAACATTTTTTACTGAACTGGAAAAGCGAATTATGAAATTTGTTTGGAAGGGCAAGGGGCCCCACATAGCCAAACACATATTGAAAAAGAAAAACAGAATTGGAGGAATCACACTACCTGACTTTAAAGCATACTACAAAGCTACAGTGGTCAAAACTGCATGGTATTGGCACAAGGACAGACATACTAACCAATGGAACCAAACTGAGAGTTCTGATATAAACTTTATACCCAAAGTGCAAGCAACAACAACAAAATAAATAAATGGGATGTCTTCAGAATTAAAAACTTTTGCACTTCAAAGGAGTTTTTCAAGAAAGTGAAAAGGCAGCCTACTTCATAGGAGAAAATATTTGGTAATCATTTATGCATTAAGAGCTAATACCCAACATATATAAAGAAACCCTACATATTGAAAATAAAAAGACAAACAACCAATTTAAAAATGGGCAAGAAATTTGAATAGACACTTTTCCAAAGAAGAAATACAAATGGCTAAAAAGCACATGAAAATATGCTCAACATCACTAGTTACTAGGGAAATGCAAATCAAATCTACAATGAGATGTCATCTTATACCATTAGATTGTTGGCTATTTGAGAAACAGAGAACTACAAGTGTTGGAGAGGATGTGGAGGAAAGGGAACCCTTATCCACTGCTGGCAGGAATATAGAAAGATGTAGCCATTTCAGAGGACAGTTTAGCAGTTCCTAGGAAGCTAACTATAGAACTGACATATGATCCAGCAATCCCACTGCTGGGTATATACCCAGAAGAATTGAAAGCAGGGACATGAACAGATATATGCACACCAATGTTCTTAGTGGCATTATTCACTATTGCAAAAAGTTGGAATCAACCCAAGTGTCCATCAACAGAAGAATGGATAAGCAAATTGTGGTATATACATACAATGGAATATTACTCAGCTGTAAGTAGGAATGAAGTATTGACACACCCAACAACATGAATGAATTTTGAGACCTTATGTTGAGTGAATTAAGCTATTCACTAAAGGACAAATATTGCATGACCTCACTGATATAAGCATATTGAGCAGACACACACAGCTAGAGTCTGGAAAATAGGTTATCAAAAGACAGAAAGGGCGTAGAGTGTGGTAAGTTGAAGCTAAATATGGTGAAACCTATTAATAGGTGGCTGGGGGTGGTTTGGCAGTGGCTGGGGGTGATGGTGCAGGGATGTGAGTAGAATCAATGGTGCTAGAATGTGAGGAGAAGCAGGGTGGAGGGTTGAATTGGACTATCCATGGAACTGGGGGGAGGGCTGGAGGAAGGAACATGTGAACTCTGGGGAGTTGTAGGTCTGTGGTTAAAATTACAATGTTGGGAATGTTCTTTTGGCAAATATGGCAGAGGAGGGCTACTGGTGCAGGGTGTTGGGGGTGGGGGCTAGTGGGGGCTAGGGTACACCTGGGGCATGCTTCTTTGGAATATGAAAGTGCTCATCTTCTCACAGGATGTTATCTCAGTGGGTGTAGAACTACACAATAAACAAGAAAATATTAAACCTCCATCCTGAGGAGTCCTGCTATGTTCTCAAATAGAGGGGCAAGAATCTGTTGAGAATATAGGCATTACCTTCT
>PVKH010001535.1:0-30163 GCA_004027955.1 Chaetophractus vellerosus
AAATTTAAATTTATTTTCTTACATCAATGTCAAACATACATAAGAGAAATGGTTTTGCATTTTTCCTAAAAAGTAATGAAAATGGAAGTAATATATCAAGGGAAAAATGGCAAGACACTGGGAAGTGGTAAATGAACAACAGAAGTATGGTGGGTTTTATGGGGCCAATGGGATTGTCTTTCAAAATGTATCTGAAGGATAAATAAAGCCTTTAAATGAACTTCCGCAGAAGAAAAGTAATATTCAAATAATATTTATATGCCATATTTTCCTTTTTAGTGTCCTTTAAAGAACACTTTCACAAACATTTCGTTAAACATTATTAAATTAGAATATATTAGAGGGAAGCGGATGTGGCTCAAACGACTGAGCTCCTGTCTACTACATGGGGGGTCCCAGGTTCGATTCCCGGTGCCTCCTGGAGAAGACTAGCGAGACAGTGAGCTGGTGCAGCAGGCAGGCGCGGTGAGCTGACGCAACAAGATGATGCAACAGAGAGACACAAAGTGGAAAGACAATGAGAGACACAACAAACCAGGGAGCGGATGTGGCTCAAGCCATTGAGTTCCTTTCTCCCCCATGGGAGGTCCCAGGTGTGGTTCCCAGTGCTCCTAAAGAGAAGACAAGCAGACACAGAGAACATACAACAAAGGGACACAGAGAGCAGACAGTGAGCGCAAACAACGAGGGTGGGAGAGAATAAAATAAAATAAAACTTTAAAAGATATATATAGATATTAGAATTTTTTGCATTATTGCCATTAATTTTTTGAATTTTGAATGCCTCATGTTGCAAATTTAGCATTTGTAGGATATATAATCCTTTATTCTTCTACTGAGTCAACATTTCTCATTTAAAGGTTATGTATGAATGACATAAAACATTATTTTAGTGAATGAACTTCATTTTATTACATTTTTTGGTGGAAGATTTAGATGGTATCAAAATTTGTTTTTAAAACACCAATGCAAAGCTTTTAAAAAATAGAAGTTGGTGTTATAAAAATGCTGAAAAAAATATAGTATCTTTGAACGGTGCTGATCCTCTTTTTCCTCCTTTTATTTTCCAGGCCATCCGTTGCACACTGGTAAACTGCACGTGTGAATGTTTTCAGCCAGGGAAGATTAACCTGAGGACTTGCGATCAGTGTAAACATGGATGGGTGGCACATGGTGAGGAAAATCTGGGCTTTTTTTCTCATTCTTGTTATGTTCCTGTGAATGTGTGTGTTTTTTCAGAGCAGTCACTGGCCTGGAGAAGAGAAGGGTCAGCTCTGCTCCAAGTGTTAGTTAACATTTAGCCTGTGGCTCTCAAAGAGCATTTTCTTGGCTCCAAGAAGAAATGCTCGTCTAGGCGAGCAGCTCTCGGCAGAAGGGCACGATGTTTATAGGACAGTGGGGCCGTGGGGTTCTTACTGAATGTAGCAGCAGCCAGCAACTCAAGACTATGTTTGAGTTTTGATGGAAACTCAAACATACCACAGCTGGCCTTTCAGGGCCTGCACAGGGGAAGCTGGCAAATCCTCTTTGCTTGAGAACTCCTCGATGACTGCGCACCCTTGTCGTGTGTGTTAGGGCTGAGTTTCTCCTTCCAGATGTTATTAATTTTGTATGATCTGAGGTGGGCGAGAGTGAACGGGAACATTATTTGGCTGGCATCTGAGAAAATCTGTAAAGACCTCTTTTCAGTGTTCATTGGGATTGGAAGTGGCTGATACTGGTCGAGTGGGAACTCTGTATGGGTGTGTGTTGGATTGGGGGTGACCTGAAGTGCAGGCTGGAAATGCCTAGGCTTTTTGCCAGATGGACATAGCTGTTCCATCAATGCACCTTGATTATATCCTACGTACCGTTTGAGTTATTACGTTTAGGCAAAAGAAGGAAATAGGTAGAGGCATTTTCTTCATCTCCTAGACTGTAGAATTTAAAAGAATAAAATGCTTATAAAAGAAATCCTGGCTTGAGATTTTTTTTGACAGCCTGGGGTATTGCCTGTTAAGTGGACATATTCTTCATTCCCAAGCAGTGCCAGATATCTAGTGGATTGTATTTTTTTAAAATGTCATGTTTTTCTAGCTCGATCTAAGGTAACAACATAGGGTCATGCCTTGAAATGCTTTTTATTTATCATGTACCTTGCTTGTTAGGGCATGCATGTTGGAGTTGCAAGGGGCATTTTAGCCATGTTTCTGTGAAAGAACGTGGTAGATATGGTAGCATGAGGGGAGGACACTGGAAGAACTGTGCCTGGAAGACATAGCAACAATCCCATAATACTTCAGTGCCCTTAGGGGTGGATCCTGCCTCATTAACAACAAAGACCCAAATCCTTAATCACCTTCAGCCCAATCTTGAGCAAGCCATGAGCTGCTCTTCTTTTGTCATCTATGTATGTTATGGCATTTGATGATTTCTTTTCATTTCCCAAATGCCCTTCTTTCCCTTAAGAAGTATTGGCTCTGCTGGGTAGTAAGTATAAAGCTTGTGTCCCAAGGCTGTTAAGCATCCTGATGTAACTGGATGCATTATGGGCATAGACTGTCTTGGGGTCAAATCCTGGCTCTGTTACTTAGACAGTACTTCGCTTAACATCCCTGGATCTCAATTTTCTTATCTGTAAAAAACGTTAATACTTACTTTTCCAGAATTTGTGAGAATTAGAGATAAAATAAATGAGACCTTCAGCAAATAATACATGTTAAAAATAACAAACAGGACAATGGATGAGCAATTAAGGAGCGTTACTAATTAAACAAAGGACTTTTCATTTATTCACTCTCTCATATTTTCCAAAGGTGCCTTTATTACCATCATCTATCCACAGTAGTAGCAGTCTCACTCACCCCTCATTCGATAAGGCATGGGTGACAGGGAGAGGTTGGCTTCCAGGTTTTGCATTGGCAGTGAGGATGAGAGTGCCCACTCTTTTTGCCCCTAGTATTTTCAACTAATTGCTTCATTCTCTTCCCCTGCACAGAAACCCTGAAATCGCATCTCCAATTATTTCTACTCAGGGTTGAAATACAGCAGTCTGCCTGTCATCTTTACATGGTACAGTGTCCTATTTGTAGGGCAGAGAGGAAGTGACTTGGCTTTTCTAGTGTGTGACTTTCTCTTAAATTAGATGGAACAGCAACAAGGCTACTGGGAAGCATTTCATAGAATTGTTTCTGTTAGCACCGAACACAATCTATTATTGTGTTGCAAAAATATGTATTTTAGTGGTGATGGTTGCACACAATGAATGTAATTCATGCCGTGGAATTGTATCCTTAAAATGGTTAAAATGTAAATTTTACCTTCTATATTTATGACAATAAAATTAAAAAAAATATATGTATTTTATTATCTGCTACCAAAAATAGCCAAATGCCAAATTCAGGTATTCCTTCTAAAACCATTAATTTTTAATATAAAATTGTGTTCTGCATATAGTCTTCATTATATTTGTTGGCTTCTTTTGAGTAAATGATTTACTTTATTTCCTTTGTTAGCAGCATCTTCAGTTTCCTTGTAAGATTTTGGAATTCATGGGTCATATCACATATGTATATGTGTATAAATACACACATTTACATATTATATATGTGTGCTTTTGTATATATTGTATATATGTGAATGTTTACATACACACTCCATTGCTGTACAGATTGCTTCTCAAGCCTAATTGAATTGTGGACCTGGTTTACAAAAATCTTAAGATGTTTAAAGAAATAGAGAGAGAGAGATTAATTCATCATACTACAACACCTGGATTTAGAAATTATTGATTGAGCTGTGTTACTATTCAGAAATTACTTCCTTGAAATCTTTAGCACCATTGAGTTAAAGGGAAGGGGAAAAAACTAAAACTGTTCCTTGAATACCAATAGGTATTTCCCACTGAATTCATAAAGGAATTTCCTACGTCTTTTCTTCATTAATGAACTTTAGCTTTTTCACTTTGATAATAGAAACCCAGGGCTTTGTTGAATTTGACTTCTATTTAAGGCAAGTATTTTTCTTATAGGACAGCCATACTTATAGTCTATAATTATAGTTAGTAAGCCAAAAATAGCCTAGAGTTGTCATTTCTAATTGTGTCATGTTTCTGCTCAGAGTTCCTGGAAAAAAGACTACAGCCTATTGCATGTAACTGACATGGCAACTCTATGGCTTTTTCCATTGTCTTCTTTATGTTCTTACTTTATTCAACTGAAATAATACAAAAGGGTCTTGAAAAAATAAGGATGAATTCCTATGAATTTAAGTCTTTTTTAGTTTAAATTTGCCAAAGTAAGATATCAAGATTAAGAGCAGTAATGTGCTTCTGTTCTGTTGATGTAAATGTTTATGTTGGTAGAAATTCAGTTTGTTGAGATTTGACCATTTCCCCTTTAGCACTAGAGGGGAAACCCTATACTATTTGCAGAATTGCGCCTTCAGCCAAGGTTTTTACATAGTCATGAAAATTGGCAAATAGTACCAATATATAACCAGTGGTAGGTGAGGGTGAGTGGCTGGGAGGAAGATTACTCCCTATTCATTCTCCTTTGGAGAATCTCTGCTTATAAGGAGAAGTATTAGCAGTAGGAATTTATTGCCTCTCTGAAATGTTGGAGGCATAATGTAAAGGCTGAGAACCACTGTACTAAACCGTTTTGATTATTTATTATTGGCTAATTAATTTTAATGCCCATAGACTGGAAAAAAGGTTTTATTTCTAAATCATTAAATTAAGGTAAATAAATTAATGAAAAGTAAACCATATTGTCAATGGATTTAAGAACTATTTGATGATAATCCAAGACACCTGGAAATGACTGTTTTTTTTCCTGTGATGGTATATATTTGATTTCTGCATTTCATAACAGAAGTGGACAGATTTTAGAAAGATAAAAGCTTTAGAACATTTTTTTTTATAGATCAATAATCTTCACTTCTGTCGAAGTCCATTGTAAAACTCCTTTTTAAAAGAACAATTCCATTTTTTCTTGGTTGTATCTGGTAAGCATTTGGTGAAAATATGAGACTTGATGAATAAAAACATATTATGTAGTTTAATGAACCCCACCGCAGCTTTCTTGGTGCAAATGATTCTCTTTATAGAATGCTTTACCTTTAAACCAAAAGAATGTGCCATTCCAACAAGCCATGTATGAATGTTAGAAATTTCATTAACTTACAAGTGATCCAAATTAACACTAGTGTTACTTCCTTTGGCCAAGGTCTGCCTGTGAGAGAATGCTTGTTACACTGGAATTCTTGAGACCTTTCCTTATTATTTTCTATAAATGTGATTTCCCTTTATTAATACTACTTGCGAGTTGATTCCAAGGAAAGGCAGTCCTATGTTATTAGTTTAATTATTTGCTCATCAAGCCAATTGCTTTCCTGCCAGTATTTTATCCAAACGATTCAGATCTTTTTTATGTTAAATGAGTAGGCTTGGCCTGCATCATCTGCACTGTCAATTAATAGATATTTATTAAATGTATATCATGTAAGTACTGTGGGAGGTATCCTTCAGTTCTTCAGTCTGGGTCACAGGAAATGGTGGGCGGTATAAAGTTGATTTAGTGTCATATACCAACCAGCTTTATAGTTTAATGTACTGTAAGACTTAATATTCATGTAATCCATTAATTTCAAACCTTCCTTTTTTGGTAATTCACTGGAAGTAATTTCCTTCCCTTTTTCCCCAGTGTCGTTGAATTTGACTTCTCAGCATTTACTTGAGTTGTTTATAGAGACCCTGACCCAAATAGAGATGCCAAATAAAATATAGGACATCTAGTCACACGTGTAGAATCGTGAGATCTTAGTGTTCTGTTTACAACTTCCTCAAATTTGTTCGAGGAATGGTACTTTATAAAGATTTAAGCAGGGCAGATCAAAACCAGTAATTTTTCGTTTTATCCTATGAAAGGTCACATGTCATAGACATTTAATAAAATTTGTCCCAGTCTGTGTTCTGCATACAAATTGTCTAAACATTTCTGTAAGTATATTGTCCCTAACTGGTAACTCTGGAATATTTTCCCTGATTGAGTCCAATACGCGACATTACTAAAGTAGTAGTAACCTTTCCTTCTCTTGTCCTCTTCCTCCCTACTCTTCTTTTCACCCCAAATAGAAAGTCCTCCACTGTAAGCAAGAAAGTGTGACATTTCTGTGACTTCATGCTCATTCTGAGAGATTTAGCAGCAGTTTCTATGTGGTAATTGGTAAAGTTGTCAAGATAAAGAAATGTGGGTGAAAAAACTCTTTGTAAGAGGAGTATAATGCTTCCAGGTATTAACCTTTCTTTTACTGACCTGCTGTTTCTCCCCATAAGAATTAATTGTCTTTTGGGAGAAAATTGTTGCAGAAGGGGTATTTAGGACTCGGGGAACAGTGTCACAGGGTGTTCATTTGAGTCCTTAGTACAGGGAAGTAAACCCAGCTTAGCAGTGGCCAAGTGAGAACTTGATCCTTCTGGGAAGATGTAGGTGATCCATGCTTCTAGGGCTTTGATCAGTATCACATAGGTAGAAGGACCACAGCCCGTTCCCCTGATACAACGATTTGAAAAAGCTTAGGAACTAATGCAGAAGAAAATCTGTTAAAGGAACCTGCTTTTCTAGTATACTGAGTTCTTCTAGATTGTGATGCCGAAAGCTGGCTTTGCCTAGCTGCAAGATTCTTTTATTCAGAAAAACCAGTTTTTAGCTGCCTCCTGGCTCTGTGAGGCATTTGGGTCCTAGTCTTTCCGTGGCCAAAGCCCTTGAATATTTCTCCACTTATTTTTATTTTAGAGAGCAAAAACAAGGCCATTTTCCTGCCTGGCACTGAAGCCTTTTTTGCTGGCCCCTTGGACACAATGCCCTTTCCTGCCTCTCTCCTTTACTCCCTGATCATCACTGATAAGCTTTAAAGGGAGGACATCCTCACAAATGCAAAGGTTTGGTGCTTGATTAATGGAATTAACTGTACTCTTATTGTGTCCCTGAGCTGCTTATTTTGATTTGTTTTTCAGCCTACCCACCTTTGGGATGGTGCTTTGAACTCCCTAGATTTTTTTTTTTTTTTAAATCACAGCATAGACAGTGCCTCCTCCTCATGGCCCTGGGCTCTTTGCCTATCAGCCCCAGATTTTCTCTAGCTCCATCTTATTCAGATGGAACAGAAAGTGAGTTTGGCGGGTTCTGGGCGCTAAAGTCTAATTAGTGTTATTCTACTGCCAAGGACTTTTTAAAGAGAATCTTGAAATAGAAGCATAAAGAGTCTGAACCTCAGGTAAACGAATGGAAAACAATATAGAATAGTAGGTAAAGCACAGCTCTTTAGTGAAATTGTTTGGGTTCACATCCTGGCCCTACCATCTACTTTTAGTAGAATCTGTTTTCTCATCTGTGAAATGTAGATAATGATAAGGCATAGCTCATAGGGTAACTCGTAGGATTAAATGAGATAATCAAGTTGGCTTGTACATAGTAAACACTAAAAAAAAAATAGTATTTAATTACAAAACTCTTACAAGTGTAAAGCTTCAACCTTGAGGACACAGCAGGCATGTCTTAGCATTAGTGGTTAAAAGTTGGGTGTGGCTAGGCTAGTGGTCAAATCCCATCTTTGCATTTTATTAATGATGCCCTCTCTAAGCCCCAGTTATTTTATCTTTATCTTTGAATAATATAAATGTACTTAAATATCACAGGTGGCTTTTCCCCTTTTTTAAAATTAGACAAATTGTAGGTTTACAGAAGAAAACATGCAGAAAAGACAGTTCCCATATAGCACCCTCAGGCACACATTTTTCCCTATTAATACCTTGCATTAGTGTGGTCCACAGGGTAGTTTTGAGGAGGATTAAATGACAGTGAGCTTAGCCCAATATTCTTGCACAATTGTAGCTGCTAATGTTATTAATACTAAAGTAATAAAGTAGTATTAAAATTAATTTTAATAATAATATCTACAGTATCACCTAAGGTGCCTATGTGGTGGTTGTTGACCTTACATCAGGCTGGGAAGGCAGAGGAGGCCAAGGTGGGGGCTTCTGTGGATATCAGAGACCCTGAGTACCAAGGAGCATCTCCAAGAATAGAGGGCCATTGCTATTGGGCCACTTACCAGATACTGTTTCTTCCTCTTTCAGGGAACATCAGTTTTCTGATTGGCGGGGGGTCAACCTGTTTCCTAGGTGAAGTTGTTTTCCCCTGCAAATCTAGCAGATTTCCATTCCTTCCATTTCCCCTAAAATGTCACTTGAGCCATTGTTTTAAAAGAAGTAGGAAGCACTTCATCCTAAAAATCCCTTATTGAGAAGTGCACACCAGTTGAATTGAATTGTAGGGTACTTACCTGTTGGAATACGGAATCCAAAAATCAGAAGTACCTGAATTTTAGAAAGGGTTAAGGCTGTATTTCCCTATCTTCACACCTATCTCTCTGCATGTGAAGTGCTTTGATGGGCTAACCACTTTATCATTTTATTGCATTTTATTACATCATAAATTTTTATATCTTGCTAATGATCCTACAGGAAGCTTAATTGTTTATAGGAACATCTTAATTAATTGGAGTTCACCAGGTTAAGCAGAGCTCAAATTGAAGGAGTTATAAATGAAACACACTCAACTCCTCTCGTTTTACTCCGGACACACCATTCAGATAAACTCGGAGATTGAGCTGGGACGTAAGGACCCAGAATGCCTCGGCAGCAGCACGGTGATATTCTTAACCATTTGCCTACTCTGTCACGATAAATGAGGACTTCCTCCACCGCACCACACCTGCCTTTATTTTTGTACTGAAGAGTGAATTCATTGGATGAGTAAAGGTTGTTATTTTGGAGAGAACTCTTCCTTGTATTTTGAGGGGCCTCACATATTTTTATACATCCCATTCCTTAACGATCAAAATGAAGAAGTAGTGCCTTCTAGGAGGGCCGGTTTTGTTTTTTTTAACTCTTCAAAAGTTTCTTGAATTAATATGTTATAAATTAGCATATTGCCGAAACGTTATATGGAAAGTATTTAAGGAGTTACTGCTACAACTGGATAGGCTTGAAAGCAGTATCTGATAAGTGCCCCAATAGCAAGGACCCTCTCTTCTTGGAGATGTTTCTTGGTACCGAGGGTCCTTGATATCCATAGAAGCCCCCACCTTGGCCTCCTCTGCTTTCCCAGCCCAATGTAAGGTCAAGTTCCAGTATAAATACGAGTATAAACACATCTAATTTAAATGGCAGTTTTGTTGGGCCTTAGACTCAACTGGCCAAGGAATGCAAAGGCAACTGTAGATCTGGCTGTCCAATAAGCAAGCCACTATTGAGGCTATTGAGCACTTGAAATATGGCTAGTCGGAAATTGATATGTGCTAGAAATATAAAATACACAGTGTATTTTCAAGGCAGGCCACAAAAAAGAAGTGTTAAATATCTCATTAGTAATTTTTGTTATATTGCATTCATGTTGAAAAGATTAGATATATTGGGTTAAATAAAATACATTTTTAAAGTTAATTTCACTCTTTTATTTTACTTTTTAAATGTAGTTACTAGAAAATTCAAAATTACATATGTGGTTTGTATTATACTTGTGTTAGAAATGGCTTATCTAGACCTAGGTGTGAGATGATGCATTTGGAGATCTAAAGCTTAGGCTAAAGTTGTTTGGTAGCAGAGTAGGTAGAATTGATGTGAGAATCCTCAACATGGAAGTCATGACTCTTGTTGGCCCTTGGCTCATCACTCTAAACTCACGCCCGGTTCTTCGTGCCTTCACACGTGCTGCACTGTTGATCCTGTCCTGTCTTTCCTCTGTCCTGGTCATCAGGGAAGAGAGATGCCCCACCACCAAAAGAAATTAAATACTCCCTTCTTCTTGCTCTCAGTGCACTTCATTGAGACCAGAAGGGTAGTTTCTTTGTAGTAGTGAGCCTTCCAAGAGTTTGGGAGCTCAGGAAGGGTGATTTTTCATCTTTGTGTTTCTGATACCTATTGCAGCATCTCCTATGTGGTACATGGAACAACGGTTTATGGAAACTCTTAAGTTTATCTGAAAATCTCTGATTGCTAATTGCCAATTTCTTTTGCAGCAGCCTCTTCGCATTTTAAGTGGTAAGCACAGCCTGCACACACCTTATCTTTAGTCCTATTTCTGCATTTCTCTTTCTTAGCCCTCATTCTATTTTCCCATTTGCTGTTTCCTTCTGAGTCTTCAGAGAACAAAACAAGTGAAAGGTAAGTGGGAGATTTTAGTAGCCAAACGAACAAGGAAGTAAATTTTAGAAAAGTCTTAATTTGTTTCATCATTAACAGATGTGGGCATTTTTGTTTAATTCAGAGATAAAGTTGAATGAAAGGCCTTTCACTTTTATTTGATAATGCTTCAATACTCCTTTGCCTGCAAAATTCTAAGAGTAAGAAATTCCCCTCTTTTCCCTTTTTTGGCTGCTCTTGGTTTCTACTATCTGTAAAAATTAAAAAACAAATCAACCTCTAACATAAAAGAAAACACCTGTTTGGCTTGGAGAACTTGGCCAGGGAGGTCTTTTTTCCTGACAGGCCAAAAGCAACTATTACAGGGCCCCTTAAAAAAAAAGACATTTTTTTCTTTATTTCATGTGAGCATTGGCAGAAACTCTGACAAGCAGTTCTTCATATTTTATTATGTTCTTGTCTGCCGAACCTCTGTCAGGCAAAAACCTTGTCAGCGGAAAACCTGTCGTAGGATCAGAGGAGACAAAAACAGGTGTCACACAGGCAGTCAAAACTGAAGGAAAAAAAAGATTAGGCTAAAGAGAGAGAGGCAGACAATTACATTAATGCCATTGCTTTTATCTTATAGATGTGTGTTATTATCTCGGGGTGCTGAGTGCGCAATTGCCTCAAAGAAAAGTAGACAGGAGACAAGGGGAAACTTGATAGTTATTAACTGAAGAGGCAGTGTGTCAAAGCTGGATGGGGTTCAAAGTTTTGCAAAGGAAAAAAACTGCAGGCAGCTAGAAAGACTGTTTGGTTCTGCTTTCGGCAACATAAATCTAGTAGCAATCTAACATTTTCTACTTGGAAACAGATCATAGAGAGAAAAATTAATGAAAGATCTCATTCGGAGGTTTTTTTTTGAGTAACATTTATACTACATATATGCAACTGAATCATAACCTTTTTTCTCATAAATTCTTGCCACAATGTGAGACAGGGTAAAACATGAAGACAGTCATTTGTCAGTTCAGCTGTGTTGTTGGGTTATGTTTAAAACACCTATTATCAACACACTTTTAATTTAAAAAAAAAAGCTATTAAGAAGCCCTTTTACTAAGTGTGAACATCTGTACGTGCAAGCTGTAAATTAAGAGATCACATATGTGTGCCTCAGTCAGAGACTAAGTGAATTTGGCAAGTGTTTTCTATTACTGGTTTTTAAATACAGTAAAATATCTAAAGGAAAAATTGCTGCATTTAAAAATTTGTATTGTTTTGATTGTGCCAATTGGTGCTGATTAATAGAACTGTTTTTAAAATTAGAAATTAAGATTATCATCATCCAATTGGTAACCAGAATTCAAAGAGCTAACCAGTATCTCCCCTCTGTTTCTTTGTTTGCAGTATTTTAGGAGACTTTACTTCTTTCCTTAAAGTTTGGGCTCCATTAAATATTTATGGTGATATAAAATAGTTCCATTTTGCCAGTGTCCTAACTCTGAAAAATTTTGAGTCTTGTTTATAACTCATACATGTCAAACAACCAACTAACAGAGAATGGGATGGTAAAGTTTCACTGTCCTCTCAATCATATGTTAATCATATTACTAGAAAAATGAGTAAACATTGCTCTAGTCTTTAACATTTACTGTTCACGCATTTAAAAATTGGTTAGTTTAGACTTTTCCTAAGCCCTGAGACTGCCCCCTTATCCCTTTTTATGGACAAATCTTTACATAGAGTGTTTTATCCCAGTAGTCAGGGATGGAAAGCAGTTTGACACCTGATACATGCATTAAGCAAATCCAGCAATCCAGAAGAAAACACACATCAGTGTCAAAAATGTGTGTGATAGCCCAGAGATTTAAGGGATTACAGTGAAAAAAAAATCGATTATAGATTTAGAATGAGATTTCAGACTATCTTGCTGGGATCAGGAGGGAAAAATACTTGCGACATAAAGGTGACGTAAATTTTAAAAAACAACAACAAAACCTGAACGTAATAATTTCTTTCTTATAGGTATTTCCTACCAGATTTATATCATTGCTTTCTCTCTTGCTCCCTCTCAATTTTGAAATACTTCTTCACTACATCTGATAGAGTTTAAAGCATATGTTCTGTCAAATAATAAATATGCCTTGCATTTACAGTATTTCCTTGTGATATTCTTATATAGATGAATACTATTACAAGAAAATTAAGGTTTTAAAACAAATGATTTGAGAGTGGATTAATTATTCTTTTACAGAATAATTAATAGTTTGTTTTTCTTGTTTGTTTAATTAAAAGACTTACATGGTTTGTTTAAAGTAAGAAATTTCATTAGTTATTTTTTTAAATTGGATATGTTATAGTCAGTGTACATTTAATTGATATCTAAATTGAATAAAGTAATGTTTGTATAGCCAACTTTCAGCTACCCTTGGTGACTGGAGATTGGATAGAATAGCAGTGATAATACTAATCCCCAAACATGATTTTAGCCAGTAGGTTCAATTACCAAATCTCTTCCTAGATCTACTGTCAAGTTTGCAGGTTACATTTTCTCTTTCCCCGTTAACACCTTCCTGTGGTATTGCAGCAAATAAGCAAAAACATGCCCCCAAAGTAGGACATATAAGGAAGAGGAAGGAGGGAAAGAAATAAAACCAAGGGCCAGTTTAATCTACTAGCTAAGAGAGTGAGCTTCTGAATAAACCAAGCGTTGACACTCTACTATTATGTGTGCCTTAGTCAGACTTTAATGATTTCCAAAGTCTCTTGTGAAGACTTTATTATGCATAAAGCCACAGGGGGGAAATGCCAATCAGTTTGAAATATTAGCTATATAGTCTCAAGTGGAGTTCAAATTCCACCTTGGACTAATTGTGGGTGTTTGTGTGTGTATATACCTGTACTCTAAAAGCTGTATGTCAACTGGGTGCGATTAAAATCCATAGGACAGTGGGGACTTACTGGATGGAATTGCTTTTGTCCCCCTTCCTTCCCTATGGTTTAAAATAACATTTATAATGGTTCATGAGAGTATTCAAATACTATCCCTTGTATACTGACAGGCATGAAAATTTAAAAAATCAAGAACCATTCACATAGGTATATAAAGTGGCTTAATGCAGTCAGGGTAGGTGGATGCTCAGTGTAGTTTCTCCACTTAAAAACACCAGCACACTATTTGTCAAGAAAAAAAAAAATAAACCTTTCACACATAAGGGCTGACAGTTTTTATCACCAAGCTTGGAGATCAACTCTTTTGGCTACATGTCAGTCCTTTGCTTCTTTCCTGGAAAAAAAATTTCTGGAGGCAAGCTTTCTTTCTCCTTGGTATTAAATATCCTAATTAATTCAACCTTGACAGTTACAGTTAGAAAGTTGTGACTTAAATGGAACATGAATTATTTTGTACTTAATTTGCTCCCAATTACGTAGTTCTTTCTCCCAAAAGTAGCGAATAAAATGTGCAGATCTAAATATTACTTCAAGTCTTAAGGAATTTTCTCTTAATCACAATCATTGCCCTACTTCATGATCCCCTGATTCACTAAAATGTTTTTAATATGTCATCATTGCCATTTATTAATGTTCTTCCCAAATGTTAAGGCTTTTATTAGGATCTGACTTAGAATCTACGGGTAGGTTAAGTCTTTGCCATGAGCCCTGATACTCTTGCCTAGTGAGATAGCTGAATCTTATAATGGGAAAGGATTGATGTGTTGTAATGATTCCAAAGGGCCCCTTTATGATGAAATTCTAAATACGCAAAATCCCATTAAACCTGTAGAAGTTCATGGGCTAGCCACATTGAAATGACATATCATCATATTGGGTATAGTGTGCATATTATAAAGTGTGGAATAATTGGAAATTATTAGTCATATTAGCAAGAATGAAAAGCCATCACCCTCATAAACTCAAAGGCTATGCCTGGGCATTTGAGGTAGGAGAGAGAACAATATTCTGTTTATAAGTAATCAAAACTTAAAAATCTGACTCCAGACACTCTAGTAAAATCCCATCACTAACGATTTTATTTTAGAACTCTAAAAGTAATCATGGAAAGAATTCCATAAAAAACGATCCCTTTAAACATGTGTTAAATGTTAATCTATTGGAAATTTAAAAAGCATTCTAGGACTCAAAGCTCCTAAAAGCTGACCACTTGATGCTGTTATAATTTGGAATCTTCTGGGGAGCTGAGGTAAGAGACATGGAGTTCTCAAAACAATTAAGTTTGCAATTTAAGGCTTACTTGGCTTTCTCTCAAAATGAAAGAATAAGGCTGATTTTTTTTCTTGTAAAATTGCATTTACAAGAATTAGCATTTAGATTTTTTTAGTATCTAGAGAAGGACTAGAAATTAGTAAAATGAAAAGATAATTTTCATACAAAAATGGAATTGTTTTATTCTGCTAAGTAGGTGGTTTTGAAAATCGCTTTACTTCCCTCCCTCCTTATTTTGTTGAACGGCTATCAGCTTCTCCCCACTGCTGTGTCTGAACAGCTATTAGATGGAATCCACTGGACATCAGGGCCTGAAATGAGCATATTCCTGTGGAAACCACCTAAGTCACTTGAATTTGGCTTTTAAAGAAAGTTATGTTTTTTAAAAGTTGTGGAAAACTAAGAACTATAAACTATCACTGAGAGCCAATTTTCTAGGATCAGTGAAAAGCACTTTTATACTCCTACATTAAGAAAAAAAAAGTATCTGAATATGTTCTTATTTCAGTGACCTTCACAGAAAATATTGGAAGTTAAGTCTGTAGAATTACAGGTTTACATTTATTTTCATTTATTTGAAGGGTTGGGGAGTAATGCCTGTTATTAAAAATTGAAATAAAGTATATTTATTCATGTTTAATTTGATGCACGTTCTCTTCACCGAGGCACGATTTTATACATTTGAAAGCTGATTTTTACAAAAGATATTACTTTGTTCAAGTCAGCAATATAGAAATATAAAAGTATATATTTACATCTTACATTACATTTACATTAATGAACCACAGGAATTCCAGTGGTTGTCCTCATGGTGATTCTCTTCTTGACAAAAATGAGTTTTGTTCACCCAGACTTAGGTGTTGTTTTTGGGTTTTGTGGCTTAACCACCACTTTCCTTTGTAAAACTACAGATCCTATCAAAGTGTTAATTGAAATTAGAGCCAGGCCTCACTTTCCCCCCTTTGTTTTATAACCAGGAAATTGCCAGTTTAAGTTTCTGTTTCTGGCATTTTAAAGAAATCTGGGTAAATCATATACCCTTACTAACCTAATTCACAATTTAAGAAGCTCTTATTTTATGAAAAAAAATTTTATAGCTACTAGTATCCTTATGGTGCAGGTAAAAGCTTGTTCTTTTTTTTTCAGACAAAATTCTGCATCCTAAAAAGAGGTTAAATCATCTATTTGTCCTTTTTCCCCCTTCTTCCTCCAGGTTTTTACAAAAGAAAAATTATCCTTCATTGTAGATTCTTTGCAGTCTTATTTTGTGACTGTTCTTTGACCCCTTTCCAGGGTGTGTACTCTATGTTTTTCTACAGCTGTAAGACTGTCAATCTGAGACATTGATCTCAAATCTAGGGATCTGTACTACTAAGACGATTTTCATAATATATACCCTACTTTTCCAACAGGTCTACACTTCCAGCCTGTTTTTTACCTAGGGATTCATTGTAAGCCCCCAAGTAATGCTTGGACTGTTGGGAAAGGGAATAAATTTTGCAAAGTTTAGTCAAAATTCCTCTTCAACCAGAAGCCCCACCTCTCCTTCCAAACTGCCGCAATCATTCTTCTACACCATGCTCTGGAGGGGTGTAAAGAGTAAAGGAGGGATGGAGATAGGGTTGTGGGTGAAATCAAGAATTTGGTGTCACAATGGAGTCATACTTTTATTTCCCTTCCTGTGCAAGTATAGTAATAGCCTTTTGTTTCCTATTCTGTTTCACTTAATTGTGTTCATCCCATCAACAATATGATTTTTGAGCACCTTTGAATGATTATGTTTCAGATATGGTTGATGCTTGAAATCAAACTGTTGTGATAAAATAGGTAGCATATGGCTGGGTCTTACATGATTGGCACACAAGTGCCATTGCTGTTGAGACAGTTTGAGTTTAGATGAGGGGACCTCTCCAGGCTTCTGGAGAAAAAGGAAACAGAACTTGAAGCTGGAAAGAAAAGACAGTCAAAAAAGTAAGAAAGAGGAAAGGCACTTAAAGAACAGCTTTGAAAATTAAAAATCTGAACAATTTAGCTCTGCATGATAGGGCCCTGCTTGCCTCCTGACCTCATCCTGTACTGCTCACTCTGGCTCATGTGTTCCAGCCACTTGGCCTTTCCTCTAAATTGCATTCTGGTGTCACATACACAGATCATAATTCTGTATGTTCATGTGTATTTTTAAAACTTCTTTTTTCCTCATTAGTCTATAAACTTCAAATGGGCCCAAATCATGTCTGCTTTGTTCTCTACTAAATCTCTAACACTTGGCATAGGGCCTGGAAATATGGCATAGAGACCAAATATTAATGTGCTTTGAGTGTTTGAAAGACGGTTGGTAGCTCTCTTTGGGTGGAACAGTGAACTCATTTTTTAGAGTAATCACGCTGGAAAGCCAGTCTGTCCAAGGTCACCTGAGCCAGGCTAAAGATAGGAGGAGGTAGTGGGGGGACAGGGTCACCATTAGGAATATTTGAGCAGAGAAGAGACATATTCCAAGCAGTATTTTGAGAAGATTAACTTGAGAATTGTATGTAAGATGTATCAGACCAGGGAGAACAGATGAAGTACAGTTAGGAGTCACTGGAGTCACTTTCATTGACTTATGAGGTTCTAAAAACCTGGACTAAAATGGTAGGACTTAAGCAAGAAATATGGAAGAATTTAATTTACAGTGACTGATTACATAGGGCAAAAAAGGGGAGTGGTCAGAGATCATTTTAAATATTCTTGCTATATAATGTTAAGTGAAAAAACCCGAACGAAATAGAAAATTTTATGTACAGTGTGACCACACATATAAAATTATGCATTGAAAAATATAGATGTAAGTACATTAACATGGAGACAATAATTGTATTTGGGTGGTGGGATTGTGGATGATTATTTTTGTTTGTTTTCCTTTTTCTTGAATTTACAGGATTTTTTTTCAATGAGCACCTTTGACATTTCCAATCCGAATTTCAAGCACTTTGACCTAGTTTCTTAGTCCTGCTATTAATTGTGATATGGGTCAACCACATGTTGGATGTTCATGTATGTTGATTGAATGAAAGAGAAATAGATTTGTTTGAGATGATGATGAATTTTTTGCTTTAAGTTGCAACTAGGAAAATAAATAAAAAATAAAAATAAACAAGAAAAGTTGCAACTAGAAATAGCACAGCGTGGTGTGGAAACGTTGATCAGGAGTTAGGGACCTGGGACTTGGGTAATGCTAAATTTATAGATTAGGGATCACCGTAGTAAAGGAGTATGTGGATTCCCAGAGTCAGATTGTCCTAGGTGGGAAGTTGAAATCCTCGATGAGGGGAGTTGGTGAGCAGCTGGTCTGGGAAGCCTGATGTTTCCTTTTCTCTGCATCTCAGTTGATTGTACCTCCAAATCCCCCAAGCTGGAAAATTTCAACCATCTTGTGACCCTGGCTCATCTTTACAAAGCAATTCAAATTATTGATTATTTTGGCACCCAGGAGAGCTTTATACCCTTGGCCAGTGCCCTGTATAAGATAAGTGGAGGTATGCCTTTATTTTGTAAAGAAGGAAGGGGACAATTTCCAAAGGAGAGATGGGAATGGATAATCTGCATAAGCATACAGACCTATTCTCAGGTGGTTCAATTTTAGGAAAGAGTAAATATGCAAGTTCAGTGTCTAGAAATTGAGTTCTTATGTCTACATATGTCTGGGAAGACCTTTGCATATCCAAGGTTTATGCATATTATAGTATGCATCCACTGAGTTAAGACTTTTCCCCCAGGGTATTGCAAAATCTTCCCACTCTCTTCACTTGGCTCTAACCCATCCCTGTCCTCCAACTTTGTGATTTCACCACCATGTGTGGATTGGGGTATATGTGTCAGAATCACCTGTGGTAATTTTTCAAACTGAACCCAGCCATCCTCCCTCTCTATATTTTCCTCTAGGAGATTGTGGCTCTGCAGCTAAGGTTCATTCAGCACCTTCTTCAGGCACTGTTACTGCTGGGCATGTATTTTGATCTCCAAGATGACAGCCATTGCTTTGCTTAAACTTCTGAATGCTTGCTCAGGTTTTATTTCTAAAATTCAAAATAATTTTCATCTTAGAAAATGTTTACTGTTTCCTATATACTATTAACAAGAAATAAAATTGTTATAAGCTCTCAACAGGTCTTTGCCCTCAGGATTAAGACCCCTTACAGCCTGCCCAACATTTTTAGGCTCACCTCCAACTATTTTGCCTCAAGTGTTCCACAGTCTTTGGCTATTCAGTCCACTTCAGTGGTTCTTAAAGTCTGAGCCCTGACCAGTGTCACCATCACCTGGAGACTTGTTAGAAATGCAGATTCTTAGTTTCCAAATCAGTTCAACTGAATCAGGAACTCTGGGGGAGGGAGTCTAGCAATCTGCTCTTTCAACAGGCTCTCCAGGTGATTCTTAGTTCTATTCTCCTAGAGTGCTGTCCTCCTCCCTGGCCTGCTGCATTCCTACGTATCTTCCAAGACAGTCTTTGCCTTCCTAGTAGAGTTTCCCTCTCTTCTTTGTCCCACAGCATTTTATCACATCTCTTTTACAGGATTTATATTGCCTACCTCTGTCTACACTTGGATGTGGAGACCAAAACATAAATTATTTTTGCATCTGCATGCAGTATTTCAGTCGATATATTAAGTGCCAGTGAATGTATCTATGAATGAAGGAGGAGAGCATTTAAGGAGAAGTGGTGATCAATAGGGTCAGGTGCTATGGAGAGATCATGGAGAATAATGTAGGAAAAAAAGCCATTTGATTTCACAGTAAGGTGACCTTTGAAATGCTTGTTTCAGCAGAGTGATGGGCAAAAAGCCCAGATTTTAGGGCTTCATGTTGGAGTTAGGGACTTCCAACATGATGAAGACTTGCAAGTTTCCAGAGCTTTCTTATTGACTGTTTATCTGATCAAGTGGTACAAACAGAATTTTCTTTGGAGAAATAGTTTAGTGATGCTAGGTTAGTTATGTACCCTCATTGAACCTGGGATCTCTGAAAAGGTGGAAGAGTAATACTCTCTGTGTGTGTGTTTTAAAGGATTAAAGGAGATAATTGTAACTCCCTGCAGTGATGCCTTCCATGTAGTTGAACCTTAAATGGCTACTTCCTTTCTTTCCCTCAATATTGTATTAATATTATTAAAGTCTTCCATTGCCATTATAAATTTAAGATATGAAGTTGTTAAGAATGTTCTCGTTCCAGTCATTGGAAAAATTGGGAGTTACATTTGGCCTGAAACTAGCCTACCCCTAGTTCAATTCCTGACAGTTACTTTAAAATTACCTCTTAGATAGTTGAGGAAGTACCTCCCAAAATGTAGTTGTATTGCTCTTTTAGTTTCAAGTTACAGAATCCTACTTCATACTGACCTAAGCAAAAGGAAAAAAAAATGTATTTTGTTGACTCATGTAATGGAAAGCTCCAGAAATAATAACACCCTCAGGTACTGCCTTTTGGATCAAATGAAATTGTCAGTACTTGGTCTTTCTCAGCCCAACTCTTCTCGATGATATTCTCATTCTTTAATGTATCTACCAGCTACAAATTCAGAGGAAATAGGAGAACTTCCCAGTGGTTTCTAACCAAAATCCTGGATTTCATCTTACTGTTCAGACTTAGGTCACTTGCCCATTCTTGAACTAGGTGCTGCTGTGCCATGGAACTAAGATATATTGGTATTCCCATCCTGGCTAAGGAATATTCGGTTCTATGAAATACTGGTACTGAGTATAGGGGAGGAGTGGTTCCCCAAAGAGAAATCCAGTTGCTTTTACCACAATGAAGGGGAGTGGATACAGAGCAGGAAAAACAATTTGTATCATCTTAGGATATAGAAAAGGTGCCTTTCAAACAGTACTTTTGGGAACCCTACACATCCCTCTGAGATGTTTGAATGATTTGAAGGGAAGAAGACAGTAAAAAGTGATTGTAAGTTCTCTTATCTAGGCTCACTCTATCTTCACCAAGATCAGCTTCACTTTTATGTATTTTGTATGCCCACTTGAACACATTTATGCACAGACATACATGTACTTAATGCAGAGAAACAAGGTGTCATTTTATTTCCCTTCTGCTGAACCCTTTCCGTTTCATATTTGTTGTGGCCATAGCAGTATGTATTGTGACTTGTTTGAGAAGGGTCAGCAATGCCCATAGAGGGAAAAGCACGAAGAGCAGATTCAAGTTATCCTGATTTCCCCTGATCCAGTCAGTAGCTTCTGTAAGTGGATCAGCCAGTCATCAAAAGGCTGAGTAGTTAAGCTGAACCTGAAGAAGAGCAGGGATAATAATAGCCCGTTCCTGCTGTTTTGCAGTCTAAATGCCCTGTGGAGTGAGAGAAGACTTCAATCCCTAGGCTTGTGAATCCCTTATCTTTCCCAAACGTTAAATTAATTTTTAAGGCTATTTATTCAAAGTTAACTTAACCACTAGAATAGGAAAGATCAGACAAATCAGCTGCAAGAAATGAAGTATGAGGAAACCCGAACTCTTTGACAAAGTATTCCTGGGAGTAAATGTGTTGAATGAAGCCAGCGGGTAAATGATAAGGGCCTTTACACTGTGGATGTAAGAAAGCAATTTATCAAGAGTACATGAACTCTCCAGTGACCACAAGTCAGGAGGAAACGAGAGTGGAGGAGGAGTCTTGAAAAAATACATTTAAAATACTAAAAAAATTATGTGCATACACTTTTTAAATACCTACATCATTGTGCAGAAATACTAGTATATTAAAATAGCAATTGCTTTGAGTGCACTTGTTCTGTACAAAGTGATGGGATAAGGTGTTGAGGAGAGCAGTTGAAAGGCCATGCAGTACTTTAGATTTAGCAGAAAACTTTGAATACTCACAGGTGTGGTTATGATTTCAGCTTGGATGTTGTTATTGCATATCCATTTGTGTGACTCATGAGATTAGGTGACCATCTTTCAGGCTCAGATGCTTTTAAAAAAAAAGTGTAGAAGGGCAAATGCGTATATTTCTGAGTTAATATAATATCTTTTGTGTTCTGTTAGGGAGTTCAAAGCACTTCTCATAAGTCTTTGCAGCAGCTTTTTGAAGCCTATAGATGAGACAATGCTAGCTTAATTGTTCATTTTAAAGAAACTGAGGCAAAATGTAATTACATTAGATACCATAGGGTTCTCAGCGACACAGATATGTATGGGCCTAGAATTTAGGACCTTATCTTGGTTTCTAGTTCCAGGGGAGAGAGATAATTTCTTAGATTTGCGGAGGAAAAGAGCCCAATTTTTGAGATGCTTGTTTTATTAAAAGTATTTACTCTCTGCTCAATCCTCAATTTTCTCCACCAAGACAACACAGTTAGCTGAATATACAGCAATTTCCAAATTTTGATTTTAGTTATATTTTGTCATTTCTATCTGATACAAGTCCTGGTCAGAGCTGTTAATAAAGTGACTAAATTGAATTTATTAAAGATTTGAATTTCTTTTTTTTCTGAGTAGCTTTTAGAGAACACCCCAGTGAAAACAAAAATATGTAAAAGGTGAACAACAAGAAAGAACATTGGGAGAACTTAGTGCTCGGATAATCCCCCTTAGCTAATTTAATTTGAGTTAAATTACTTGCCCACAACAAAGATGTGTCAGCTTTCCTTATTCTATATTGAACCTTTTACTTCTATAGTCTAAAGAACCCTCCCTTCTTCCTCTTTAAGGCATTGAGTCTTATTTCATAAAGTTACATTGGTTGAGCCTGCTTTGATGGCTTGAGTTAGGGATTGTTCTTGGGGGGGAATGGAGAAGGGCAGTGGCACCATGGTAGCTTGGTTGTGCCATAGTTCAATTAGCAAATTAATTAGTCGGGTTTTTTAGAGCCAGCCTAGTCATTTAAAAACATCCTCTGGCTCTCTTTATGAAAGTTGAATGTGTTTTGTATTTGCTGTAGTCTGCAATTTATAAACACAGTGAATTAAAAAAAATAAATAAATAAAGGGGGTGGAAAGAGAACTATTTACACTGGAAAATCTTCCTTAAGTATCGTGGTCATTATCCATCAGTAGAAATGGAGCCCTGATAACTTCCAGTAACTTATGTCCAATTTTTCTGTCTCTGCTCTCTCTCTCTCTTTACCCCACCCTGCTCCCAACCACTGGAACTTGGCGGGACCACACAGCCTTGGATAAGCTCAGCACGCAGCACCTGTACCACCCGACCCAAGTGGAGATTGTGCAGTCCAACGTGGTGTTCGACATCAGCAGCCTGATGCTCTACGGGACGCAGGCAGTACCCGTGCGGCTAAAGATCCTGTTGGACCGTCTCTTCAGTGTCCTGAAGCAGGAGGAGGTGCTGCACATACTACATGGCCTCGGCTGGACCCTGCGGGACTATGTTCGGGGATACATCCTTCAGGTAGGGGGAGGACTTTGACGGCTGGCTCTGTGTCCAGCTCATGGAGGGCTTGGGTGAGAGCCCTTGGCAAACTTTCTCCTTCCTGCCCTTGCAGGCACAGGCATGCACATACCCTCCTTTGGTTAAAATGGTCATTTTGGCAAGCTTGTGGAGGAATTGGAAAGAAGGAGAGATGTCCCAGTGGGCTGGCATCAGGCCTCCGTGGTGTATATTAGAAGGAAAAAGTGGCCAATTGCCTAGTGTTATGTGTTTGCACTTTTTGAATTCAATTCTTCCTAGACCATGAGCTTTCTGGCTTCTCCAGGACTTATTATAGCCCTACCAAAAGGGAGGGTTCTTTGAGGTGGGTGATGGATGTGTGAAAATCTGATGTTATACTTCATCTGGGTTTATCAGGGCTTTTTCTCACCATTTAATTTGTAGGTTTGGTGTTTTTCCTGGTTTTCTGTGTACCCTTATTATGTTTTGCTTCGTCATCCAAATTAAAGGAGGAAGTATAAGCCATATTAATTCCCTGCTTTTATAAAGTAAATCTTCACACCACAGCCTTCAGAGATGTACATTCTAAAACATGCAGACATGGTTACAGATTTGTCCTTCACAGCACCTGTCCTTCCAGCCTTGAGCCCCTCCTGTGTATCAGTGGCATTTCCTATCTGGTAAGGACCTAAAGCCTTCTCCAGGGAGGCCCACAGCCTCCCCTGCGCCATCGCCCACGTTGTTTCACTATTTTTTTCAGCATGTCATTGATCATTTTGTATTGTGTACTTTGCCTCCAAAATGTTTTTATGGCCACCTATATACCTGTAACCCTTGATAGGTAAATATTGATAACAGCATGTTTGGAGACCCCAGTAGACTGCCCTAGACTTTGAACAAGTAAGCATTCTTTAGAAAGGGGATTACAATTTGAGAAGGTAGAATCTGAAGCAATTTTTGAAATTCCTTGTGAAGATTGTCTTTGTTTCCTGGATGCCAAAGCAAATGCAATGCAATGGGTTGACTTAAACAGTAAGAATTTGCTGGCTCACGGTTTTGAGGCTAGGAGAAGTCTGAAATCAAGGCATCATCAAGGTGGTGCTTTCTCCTGGAAGACCTGCAGACCATGGCGTTCTGGGGCTGGCAGCCAATGAGCCTTGGTCCATAGCTTCTCTGCCACTTGGCAGTGCACATGGCGGACTCTCTTGACCTCTCCTGTCTTTTCCTGGTTCCATTCACTTTCTGCTTCTAGCTGCTCCCTCTTTGCTTTCTCTCTCTCTTTCTGAATATCATTCTGCTTATGAAGGACTCCAGTAATAGGATTAAGACCTATCCAGATTGGGTTGGACCACACCTTAATTGAAATAACTTCATCAGTGAAGGTGTGGGTTAAATTTAAGAACATGTTTTTCTGGGGTACATAGCTACAAACCACCCTAGAGACAGCATCAGGAAAATTTAGAAAAATAATTGTTTTTGACTGTGCCAGCCCCATATAGCACTGGCAGTCATCTCCTAATGTCCAACTACCCACGTGCAGCACCTTGGATTCCAGTTGGTAAGTGATTAGTGGGGAGCCTCACGTCTCATTTAAATTGCCATAAAAACTCATTAAAATTCCTTTCATTCTTCTGTGTACTAACTGCACCAAGTATACCTTTGTTAACCTGAGGAGGAAAGTAGTGGAGGGGTGCTGAGTAGAAGTAGAGAAAGGTAGGGAGGTGCAAACACCTGTCTACTCCCATATGACTATTTAACAGAGAATCTTTTCTTCATTTAGTGAGATATCAACTTGGAAGGTATAGAAAATTTGGCCCCAGAAGATGAGATGATGATGATGATAGTAGTGATCATATGTTTTCAGTTTGCAGAGCACTTTCACAAGCATTATCTCATTTGCCTGAGGATTGAGACATTTCAGTGGGGTGAGTGAATAGATAAGCCTTGGGTGGCCAGGGGACATCATGGGTCACAAGGTCCAGGAGGAGTGGCCAGGGGAAGAAAAGGAAGAACCAACTTCACAATTCCTGCTTGTTCTGGTCCTGAGACACCTCTCTCTGCAGTCATTTCCACAATATGATTATTAATGTCCATTTTTGGTGGATTTTACCTTAAACAAAGGAATAAAGCTTTTGTGAATTTTGAACGGAACTGTTAGCTTGGCCAAGTACTCTTTCCTTTATTCAAAATTGCAAGTATTGTGCCCCAATCCAGTACCATATTTACTGTGATACCTAGTTCTAACATCAATGTTGTAATTAAGTTCTTTTATATGGCTTTGTCTAAAGTATCTGGAGCACATGCATTGTCTCTTTCTGTTGAAACAGATATATGCATGACTATGCTGATTTGCTATCTTAACAGCCCAGCTCAATGTAGCATTTTGGTGGCAGTGAATT
Source organism: Chaetophractus vellerosus (assembly GCA_004027955.1). Taxonomy (NCBI): domain Eukaryota; kingdom Metazoa; phylum Chordata; class Mammalia; order Cingulata; family Chlamyphoridae; genus Chaetophractus; species Chaetophractus vellerosus. Next base: position 25,153 of record PVKH010001535.1, read on the forward strand.
TGTGGAACCCACTAGTTGTTGTGTGGGATAGTCCTATTGTTTTGCTTTGACCAGTGCCTGCTTTTTTTAAAATTTGAAATAACATTTCTATGTTAAGTTTTTCTCAGAGTTTCAACATGCCCCTAAGGTAATTATAGAAAATGTACTCCTTTAAAATGTACTCCTGTTATATCAATTCCATAATATTTCTTTTTATATGAGGGTCCAGGATTTAAACATGCAGAATTCTAAGAAAAAAATAAGTATGAGAGGAAAAGTCAGGAAAACCACACACTAGAATTATAAAGTCTCTTATTTGGGGATGAAATATTGCAGATTAAGAACACTGTCATTTGGGGCCGGCTGTATAGCCCAGTGGATAGAGCGCCAGTTTACCACATGGGAGTCCCTGGGTTTGGTCCCCGGGGCTTCTCCAGGCGGACGGACCGCTTGAGAAGCTGACTTGGCACATCACCACAGTGGTGGGGCAGGGGGAGAGACAAAATCCAGAAATAAATAAATAAATAAATCTTTAAAAAAAAAAAAAAGAACACTGTCATTTATTGTGATACTTAAATTGTAATTAATTTTCTTTAATTAACAGATTTTTGACAAATCTCAGATTTTAAAATGTATTGTAAAATATGTTTCTATATTCAGAGTCTAGAATTAACATTTTGGGAAAATCATAGATGCTTTTTACTTTAGAGGAGCTCTACGTTTAGTTTCTGTCTTGTTTTATTGATAGAATTGATGTAATATAGATTTTATTTAAATGATGCTTTTTGTCATTCAGTATTTATTACCCACCGGTTCTTTGTGAAAACAGTTTTTGGTTTAGAAAAATATCAAGAGATTGAAGGACACGAAACTGTTATCACTTATGTAGTAGAGAAAATGCTCATTTTAAAAAATAAAACAAGGAAACAAGTAAGCTAGGCAATAGAAATTAGCCCCTTTCTTCTAAACCAGTGTTACTTGATTAGTGTTTAATATTTTAAAAATCATATGTTTTAATGATAGGACATTCATGAATGACTTTGAATATAATTATATATAGCATTTTCATGAAACTAGAATATAAAATGTGCACTTGAAGGTTGTGGAACCCTTTAATGCATTATTAGTGTACCAGTCATTTTATCTGGCTAAAATTCAATTGTCTTGTAGTCCTCAAGGCATCAATTTTAGCATTATTGCTCTCAACAACAGTATATTGAATATTATGTCATTTAAAGGAGAATAATTATCAAGGCAAGTTAGGGTGGCTGTTAGTCTTACCACATATTGACTTGGTTAGCAGTTGGCTATAGATTGTGTTACTGAACAAATGAAGATGTACAGTAAGTTGAACTGGTCAAGCCAGGATATTAATTTAACTGTCTCTGGGCCTAAAGCTGCATCCCTTATGTATACATAGCTATTCCTAGTTCTGAACTTATTTTGAATTTTTGGATGTGGGTAAAAAAAGGGAAGCAGGCCATTTAAAATTCATTTTAAGGGTTGTATGAAGAGGTTATTAAAAGAAAAAGGGAGATGAAGAAAAAGGCTGGCAATATCAGTCAAGGATCCTCTGCTGATTTGATAAAAAAATTACTTTTCACTTACATGATTATTTGTGTAATTCATAAGCTAGACATCTGGGTGTAAAATGCAGTGTCACTTGTACTGGACTCATTTAAGAATCCAGGTAATATTTTGAAAGTAAAGAAAATATCAGGTAAATTTTAAGTATTAACCTTCCAAAATTGAAATATGCAATTAGATGTTAAAATATAAACATAAGAGAGCATAAGATGTTTTTTTCTGCTGATAACAATTCTTATTTAAAGGCCGAGTCTTGTGGTAACTTTATTGAAAGAAAATAAGAGCAACATACCATCCATTTCACATTTTCTCTCTGTCTTTGATCTAAGAAATAATATAGATGATTGTCATTGTTGAATTTAATCATTTAAAAATCAAGTTTTTTCACCATGTCTTTTTTCTTTGAACCTGTAACTGGCTTGCCTGGACTCAATCAAAAACTGTATGTGGACATCTCCCCTTTTGCAAATGGGTCCTGCCAGAATTCAGAGAACCATATCCGACATTCTGAATAATTAGCTGAGGTGTCAGCAGCTTTGAAAGAGGAAGAGTAGTGGTGCACATTTCAAGTCACGTTTCTTGAAACAATCCAATTTAATAAAACTATCAACACTTTAGGAGTACCCTTCCCAAAGAACTCAGGGGCCTTAGTCTTTGGGAGACCTCATTTTATATTTGTGAGGAACCACACACTGAATGCTCATCGGAGATCTTCAGGATACCCATTAGGAAGATAAAGGCTCTGAGCAGTTCTGTAGTAAATGACTCATGGGAGCAGGTAAGTAGCTTATGAAGGCTACTTCATAGCCTGCTCCTGTTGGGTTTTCCAGAAGTCTTAGTTCCTCAACATACTGAGCTCTTCTCTAAGTTGGGACCTTTGCAAGTGATATTACTTCTGCCTAGAATACCCTACTTCTCTCTGTGCATGGGCAGTTTCTTAACCATCAGGTATCAACTGAAGTCCCACTTTCTCACAGAAAGTCCTTTAACCCATGTTGGTGTTTTCTGGTTTGGCTCTATCTGAGGACTCTGTTTCCTACCAGCTCCTTTTCACATCATTTAAATGAGTTAAAATCATTCCGTTAATTCAACTGTTACTGCTCTCCTGGCTTCCTCGCTATGGAATTCTGCAAAGGCTGGGCACCAAATAAATAATTGCTAAATTAATGGATAAAGAAACCTGCTTAACTTGGCATTTCACCATGGAGCTCATGGAATGTCCAATAACCTCAATTGGTCAAAAGGTCCTTGGTCCTTCCTTGGGATTCCCAAGGACTAATTGCTGTAGCAGCACCTGGGCTATTGAAGGCAGTAAGAAGAACAGCAGAAGTTCCCGTACCCTCCAGCGTGTGGTCTCTATAGAAAAACTGTTTTCTGGTGTCCCTGTGGTAGAAAATGTTAATTCTGACTTTAAACCGCCCCCTGTGTGGCAAGTTCACATATGTTAGCTCTTTGAATTCTCTTATGCCATTCTACTGTAGGTATTGTCATTGAATTAACATTTGAAATAGTTGAGGCTTCAAAGAGGTTAAGGAACTTTCCCATGGTCACAGAAGTAGTTAATTGTCAGTTCCTGAGAGTAGGAACTGCATATCTCTTGTTCACAACTTAAAGTTTCCCATTCCCAGCATGCAGTCTGGCACATGTTGGGGCTTAGTAAATATTGGATAGAAGGAAACTTTGTCTTTTTAAAACAACAACAAAAAGCATTCCCCCTCCCCTCTTCTTCCTACCCTCAGTAACCTTTAATCTATTTTCTATCTCTGTGAATTTGCTATTTCTAATCATCTCTTTAAAATGATGTCATACAATATTTGTCCTTATGAGCCTTGCTTATTTCAGTGAGCATAATGTTTTCAAGATTCTTCCATGTTGCATCATGTCTCATAACTTCATTCTTTCTTATGGCCAAATAATATTCCATTGTGTATATGTACAACATTTTGTTTTTCCATTCATTTGTTGATGGACACTTGGGGTGTTTCCACCTTTGGCCTGTTGTGAATAATGCTGCTATAAACATTGGTCTTCAGGTATCCATTTGAGATCCTGTTTTCTCTTTCTTTGGGTATATACCTAGAAGTGGAATTGCTGGGTCAAATGGTATTCTATATTAATTATTTGAGGATCTTCCATATTCTTTCTACAGTGGCTATACCATTTTACATTTCCAAGGAAGAAGTTTTTAACTCTGATTTGAACTCAGATGCCTGACTCTGTGGACAGTTTTTTTTTTTTTTTGGGGGGGGGGGCAGGTTGTGAAGACGACATGGCTATTTTTTTTAGAATGTTATTTTCTTTTTTTTCTTTATATATATATATATATATATATATATACACATTGATTACATAAATGTTACACAGAAATTTTAGGAGTACCCATATGCTACCCTCCCACACCTCCCACAACCTCCCACAATATATCCTTCATCAGTGTGGCACAACGCCTGTGATAGATATACACATTTTGGGGCTTTGACATCAAGCATGAATCACAGTTCAGACTGTAGACCACCCTCTCTCCCATGCAGTTCTGCATGATACATGCTGATATAAAATAGCCTATATCCTCCATTACAACATCACCCATGACAATTCCCAAATCCCCCCCACCCCCAAAAAAAACCCCGTATTACAATAGCCCTTCCTTCTCCCTGCCCCCAAAGTGTCCAGTGACCCTGGCTCCACATAATTTTGTAATTTCTTTCATCGCATGTATCACAAGTCTATAACAGGACACCAACAAGTCCATTCTAGTCCATAGTTCTTCCCCCAATCCCGAGGAGTCTGGGATGGTGATATTATATGTGAGATTCTTAGTATAGCATCAGAATGGCATTGTTTGGGGAAGAGAGAAGGCCTGAGACTCCTGATTTGGCAGACTAACCTAAAATCCCTCTTGTGTTCAGTGGCAGATAATATATGTTTCTAAACTTTAGGTAAAATTGGTTCTTCTTTTGTGCTCCTTTTCTTGGCTGTTTCCTTTGCCTCTATTTCCTTTCAGCTTTCCAAGAGCCAAATTTGTTCTTTGAATCTGATATTTATCATTAATGGTTCAGTGTACATTCAGTTCACAGAGTTAGGAATACGTGCCTTTTGTGTTTGAGTGTGAAAAAAACAGGCTTTGTACTCAATCAGATTTCAACCATATCATATGGAGGGGGTTGAGCAGAGAAGAAGTTGCTGTTTTCTAGTTTGATCAAAGCCCATATCAAGTTAGGTGGTATTCCTAATTGGGGAATGGGTAAAGGGGCACTAGGTATCAAGTTAGTGGATTCTTTTTTTTTTTTTCCAAAGATTTATTTATTTTATTACATATCCCCCCTCCCCCCTGCTGCGGTGACGCGCCGAGACCAGTCACTGCACAGGTGCAGCTTTCCCCGCTTGTGGGCGGCTTCTGCTTCCATTCACGGCCGGCTCCACTTCAGTTCGCGGGTGGCTGGCT
>PVKH010001536.1:0-30153 GCA_004027955.1 Chaetophractus vellerosus
CCTAAGTATTAATACTTCCTCCGAAGATAACACAGTAAGCTACAAATACCACTTAAAGCAGAAGTTTTAGTAATTATAACCAGTAAGTTAAAACAAAATAAAAATGCAAGCTGTCATAGAAAAGGACAAGTTGGAACTAATAGGTATGGGAAATATAATAGCTATGATAAACAATGTAAGGGAAGGTACATCTGAAGAATAGATGATCAAACTATAAGAATGAGGAACTTTCCCAGAAGACATAAAGAAAAATTATTAGAGATAAAAGAAAATCTGAGATAAATCAATAATAGAAGTGCCAATATCTACATACTAGGAGTAACAGAGCTGAAAATTGAAAAGACAGAGCATTTTGGAAGTATTAAGAGAGATTTCACAGAATTCCATCAACAGAACCCCATCTCCTGTCACTTCTAGGTTGGCAATGTGCCCATTTCAGGAAACTCCTCCTGGAGTCTCACTATGATCCCTCATACTACAGCACACGGTGACAGAGGAGGGAAACAGGTTGGCAGATGCTAAGAGTGCATAGAAAGTAAAAAAAGAGAGATAAAAATGCACAGTAATGATGAAATGAAAAATACCAGACACAAAAGAAAATTGCTATATGTTTCTAGAAAGTGGGAAAGCATGTAATATAAGAAAGATACATTTTATAGTTAGAGCAAGCATTGGGTTCAAAAAGACTTCATTCTTTAAGTATTGAAGAAAGAGTACTTTGAAGTTACATTTCATATCTAACAAAATTTTCATCCCAATACAAGGCACAATAAAAATTATTTTTCAGCCTACAATGCTTCAAAAGATTTGACAGTCTCACTTTGATAACATTTTTAGAAATTACTTAAATAATGAAAGTCCAGAAAACTTATGAAAATAAGAGTGAATAAATATTGCTAAATATCATTATTGTTTAAAATGCAAAATAGTTAGGACCAGGCCAGGGAGAGGAGGGGACAGTAGGTATATCATAGTAAATCAGAGCCTATAATCAATGATGGTATGGAGAGAGTGGATTAAGGGAAGGGTAGGAATGGCATGAAATCATACTTATAGGGCTCGTCTTCTTAAGATAACAGTAAAGATATTGTAAAATTTAGAAAGAGGTAAGAGTATATGAAAGTACAAGCAATAAAAACAAAACTTCACTGTATAACAATTAATCTACTATAAGAAATGTAAATGTAGCCAAGGAAGAAAAAGCATAATTTTAAGAACAATAATTTAAAATAAAGTGAATGGAAAATATCAAATAACAAATTGTATGAACATAAAGAGGTTAAATTCACTGAAAATGAGGTAGAGTCTATGATTGAAAATTTAAATGATAAAGTATATCCTATCCAAAAAGGAACCAAGTAAATATGAGAAAATAGAATTTTGGTAAGCTAGATTATAAATACAACACAGGAATAAACCTCATTAAATTAACACTAAAACAAAAGGAATTATCTTCAATGAACAGATATACGCCTACAGGATTGCTTCAAAAATATATAAAGTAATATGAAATTAATTTCAGGGATAACTCTATAATAATTATACACACCTCTCAGAAACTTCAATATCAAGAAATAAAACCTAATGGCAGTTTCCAGTTTATGATAATAGATTAAATGCATATTTCTGTTTTACTTCCTCTTGAAACTATACTGAAACTGTAGTAAAGGGATTTTTTAAAAACATAAACCTACAAGGATAGGACTAAAAATAGAAGAGACAACAACTGTAAAACTTTGGAACCTTGGAAGTCTATATCCTAATTTACACCACAGTATCCCCAGAAGTCTAAATTTATGACATCATCTGGCCATTAAGTAATTGTAAGAGTTTGGGCAAATTGAATAAGGAGAATATTAAATTTCTCACAGTTGTTTGAGGATCAATGAAATGCCTAAACATATATGCTCCTCTGCTTGAGATGTGGAGTAGAAACTTTTGCTCTACTCTAGCAGAAGGATACAACAAAACTTTCCTGCACTGTTGTGTGCTAAGCTCAGTTGATGGCCAAAGAATAATCTCCAAAAATTTAAGATCAACTGAATCAATGCTAAATGATGTTTGAGTATCTCCAAATTCTCTTCCCATTCATTGCTCCAGGAATTCTCGCAACAGGATCTTTGCTATCAACAGTTGATCAGTATGGGGAAACAGCAACAGTGGAGAAAAGCTAATGGACTGGCTTTGAAAGTTTTCCAAATTAAGTTACAACAAGATCACATGGTGAATCTGTAAGCTGTTATATAGAGAAATAGAAGCTCTTTCAACAATTTTTTTTTTCTTCCTCAGTAGTAATTATGAGCAAGAATAGTACAAACATAATAGAAGCTCTTACAAAAAGTCAGAAAGCAATATCTACAATCAGAAAGGGAAAATACCATGGGGGAAACAAAGTCTACTCAAGAGAATGAACTTAAGCAGTGGTCTTTGCCACTATTCTCAGATTTTAAAAAAATACTGTATTCATGAATCAATTAGAGATGCTGTGCGTGATAGTAGAGAAAAATGCCAGAGTAGGTTGTTGCCATGTGATAAGAAGGAGAAGGCTCAAACAGTTAAAGCCCCATGAAGAGAGATGAGCCTTATGCCAACCTGCAGCTGAGATTAGGAGAAGCTGGGCCCACACAGCCTTACCAGGAAGAAGAAAGGAGAGACCAGGCAGAGATGACCCAGCACCATGCTTCAACATGTGGCAACTGACTTTGGTGAGAAAATACCTCTTATTGTACCTTGAGTTGGAGTCTCTAGGGCCTTGTAACTGTAAGCTTTTACCCTGAATAAATACCCTTTATAAAATGCCAACAGATTTCCGGTACTTTGCATCAGCACCCCTTTGGCTGACTATTACATAATTTGGTACCAGAAGTGGGTCATGCTTTTACAATTACCAAAATTGCTAGAACAGTTTTTATACATGTGTAAGAGGTATTTTTTGGAAAAATTGTGAGATGCTTAATGGAAAATGCCTAGATTGCTTTGAAGAGACTGTTGGTAGTTATATGGAGCCTACAGTTGTTTCTGATGAGGCCTTAGAAGTAAATGATGAAACTTTCCAAAGTAAACTCAGAGAATGTACCTTCGTTTCTCCTTGCAGCAAAATGCTAATTGAAAGAGATAAGCTGAGAACTTAATTGTTGGGCACAAAGAAACCAGAAACTGATTCCAGAAATTCCAAGCAGAAATCAAGCCCCCAGAAAATAGTGCCTCATTTGAGGAATTAACTAGACTTGGTACTTTTAAGCCAGGATTGAAAATGCAATTACTCAGGAAAGACTTGTGGAAAGTCTTACTGTTTGGTGGCTTGGACCCCTGCTTCCTACATGAGAAAACAGCCAACATTTTGTGAGATCTGTATGAACAAAAAGACTGTCAGCCTGGACTAAAAGGGACATGGAGGGGGGAGATGAAAGGGAAAAACCATGGAAGCTGAGGTCTGGAATTAAGACATCTCCTTGGGCCAAGAGAGGGACCCCACCAACGTGTACAGAGAGGGTGAGTTTTCCTGGCATTTGAAGAGGGTGGATGTTCTAGCCCACTGTGTAGGGAAGAGTTTTGCCACCACCCCAGGCTACAGAGAAGGTGGAGTGCATTCCCCAAAGGTTGGGGAGAGTGAGTTTGCCACCCCAGTGCTCTACTAGAGGTGGGCCTGTTCCCCATAAGTTGAGGAAGGCCAGGTTGCCAACTTAATGTTCTTATAGGGTTGGGCCTGTATGCTGGAGATTAGGGAAAATGTTGCTGCCACCTTACTGTACTAAGGGGATTGAGACATTATCCCAGATATTGGGTAAAATGTGGCCATCACCCCCACATTCTTGGAGAGTGAAACCTGGACCTCGGTTGCCACCCAGATGCTTGATGAGGTTAGAACCAAAAAAATGGTCATTGGGCAAGCGTGTAGAAAGGTGATCCCCCATGAGGCCCTAAGGAGGAGAAGAAACCATCATCTAAAAATGACTCTCTGACTTTGAAATCTAACGGGGTATGCCTGGCAGGTTTACAGAATTGTTGGGGAACAGTGACTCATGTTTCCCTCCCAAGTTCTTATGGTAATGCAAATGTTTATCCTATGTCCGTCCCTTTGTATATTGGAAGCAGATAAATTGTTTTTAAGTTTCACAGGTCTATAGCCAGAGGGGACTTTGCCCCAAGACAAACTGATTCATTGTGATGTGATGTTGTACTTAACATTGTTACTGATTTAAGTTTTTTTTTTTTCAATATTATAATGTCTTTTTGGAATTCAGAGGGTGGAGTGTAGCAGTTTGATATTATTTATAAATTCCAAAAAAGAAGGATATGATAAAAACTGATATGCTATGGAGTAGACTTCTTTAGCTAGGGAGGTCAGATATAGACTATTTGGGGAGATGTATAAGAGCAGACAGAAATATTGAGACAAAGGCAGTCATGGCAAGGCCTAGGAAAGTCTATGATGAAGATCTAAGTCCCAAGGCTTTCACTTGGAAATGAATGTAATATAAAAGAGGGTTTTGAAGATACTGAGATTGTAGAAGTAAGCAGGATTCTAAATGGCCTTAAAGATTTTGGTAAAGTGTTTCAGATTTTATTCTCTTTGAAATGGAAATGTATTGGGATTTTTTTAAACTCAAAGAGAAGGATTTCATTAGTTACCATGTGGAAAAGTAAAATTAAAAGAGAAAGGAGCAAGGAGACCAGATAGACAATTGTGGGTGAATGAGATAAATTGATATTTTATTATTGGATTTGTGAGGTGTAACTTTTTTCTGCTTTATATTATGAAAATAGAACCTATAGGGCTTGGTAACTTGGATACATAATTGGATATACAGCATGATGATGGAAAAAATCAATGATCATGCCAAAAATTTGTCTTGAAAACCCCAGTGGAGGAAAATGGGGCAGGCTTTAGAGGGGGAGGGGGGATGGAAGGAAAAAGTTTCTTTTGAATCTGAACTGAACATACAAAGTTTGAGAGATGCCTAGGACTAAAATATAAAGATATAGTTACATACAAAGAGATTAGGTAAATGGTACATGATTAGATAGATATTAATATCAAAGTAAACTTTAAGGCAAAATAAGATCTGAGAGATAGGAGAAATATTTAATGATACAAAAGGAATTATCTAAGAAAAGACAGTGCATAATGTTGTATGTAAATAATAAAATTGCTTCAAAATGAATAAAGTAAATGAGAAATGAGAGAATAAGGAATAAGGAGACATCCACAATCAATTGAAAATTTAAAAAATCTTACTCAGCAACACTATTTTCCATTTTGATAAAATGTTATATACTTGAGACACTACACCAAAGAGCTGCAGAAATATAAATGTAGAACACTTACCAAGATAAATACTATGGGAAATAAATCAGTATCAACAAATATAAAGTGATTAAAATCTTACACGAAACCATTGTGGAGTTAAATTAGTACTAAATAATAAAAAGATCACATAAAAATGTCTAAATGTTTATAAATTAAACCTGAGAAAAATACATTGTATTTTTTAGGGTGCCAAAAAAAAAAACTCAGTGGGACATATATAAATGAAAATAAAGTTTGTTTAAATATAATCTAAACTTACATCCCCAAATCTCCCAAAAATATTGACATCAAACTAAAGAACTCTAGGAAGTAGGAAGTAATAAAAATAATAGTATTGACTGTTAATGAAATACAAAACCTATATATAATGTAGAAAGCCATAAAAGCTGAAAGATAAATTAAATTGCTAACATCCTAGCAAGACTGATCTCCCACCTCACAAGAAAAAGAGATAGGAAAAATTATCAAAATATTCATAGAAAAAGTAGAACCTACACATATTACAAGGCTACTTTATGGCAATAAAATTGGAGGAAATTAATCAATTCCATGAGTATTACACTTTATCAAATTAATAGGAAAATATGATTAATCACTTATATATATTGAAATAATTAAGTCTGTAATTAAAACTTTCCTTGAAAGAATAATAACTCTAGCGTGAGCTCAGAGCTTAAGATCTTCTCTGGTCTTTCCTAAGCATGTATCTTGCCCTAGCTATCCCATGACTTTCTAAATTCCTCAAGTGCTTTTTTTAAAAAAATAATTATTTTAAAGAAATTTTAGATTCATAAATGTTATATAAAAAATATAGGGTATTCCCATATGCTCCACCCCCTCCCCCTCCAACACTTCCCCACATTATCAACATCCTTCATTAGTGTGGTACATTTGTTACAATTGATGAACACATATTGAAGCATCACCACTAACAGTGTATTATAGTTTACATTATACTTTACACTCTGTTCCATCCAATTTTGTAATTTATGACAAAATATATAATGGCCTGTATCTGGCATTGCAACATCATGCAGGACAATCCCAATGCCCCGAAAATGCCCCCATATTACACCCATTTTTGCTCTCCCGCCCCTCAGAGCCTCTGGTTGTCACTGTCTTTATATCAATGATACAAGCTCTTCCATTGCCAGAATAAAAATAAGTCTATAGTAGAATAATAGTAAGTCTACTTTAGTCCATTGTTTATTCCCCAATCCTGAGAATTTTGGGATGGTGATGCCCACTCTGCCTCTAATTTAGAGGGGGCTTAGATCTCATAGGCCAGATGGATGGAACTAACTTGCTTGCAGTTGCCAGACTCTCTCTGCTCCTTGGAATGGACATTGTCCATCATCATCACCTTGTTAGTTATCCAGGGTGAGTCCAATGAACTGGAGAGAAGGTGATGGAACTCTGCTGAGATTTAGGGCCCAATGTCCAAGAGTCTCACATGCTTTTGAAGGCCTTAATTTCCCAAAGAAAGTCACTGGATTTTCTTCCCAGGCCTCATAATAGTCTTTTGTATATTTCAACTTTGCTCTTTCATCCCAAAGGGCTGTGGGTTGAGTGTTTGAGAGCAATGCCCATCGCCTTTCTGCCTTGAGTGATTTCCAAGAGAGGTTAAACAGCTATTTGCTTGCTTTTGGAGATTGAATCACGTCCCTGACAAAAGGCACTTTCGGGTCTCAATCCCTGGTCCTGTGAGTGTAAATTCATTTGTAAGTAGAATCTCTGAAGTTGATATTAACTAAAGGGTGCTCCAACTGAATGAGGCTGGGCCAAATACGATATGGTTGAAGTCTTTAGAGGCAGAGAAAATTGAACATGTAGGAACCATCCAGAAGCTGGAATTCAATGGAATTTGGAAGAATAATAAAACACCACAATGCGTGGAAAAGCCAAGGAACTCCAAAGATTGTCAGCCATTAAATTTCTTTTGTTAAGCCAATCCATTGTAAGGTATTTGTTTTAGCAGTTAAGAATCCAAAGACTTCCTATTTCTTGGAAGAGACAAGGCATGTACACATTTTTCTTTGGTATTCAGTATATTTATTGATTGTTCTTTGATATAATTTTTACAAATCCAGAGAAAAAGGCATTGTCCTAGTTCTTAAGTGCAACCTTCTTCCAAACATAAATCTTTTGATCTTCTTGAAGAACCAAGTTTGATTTTGTTGATTTTCTTATTGTTTTTAGTTTTTCTTCTCAGTCTCATTTACTTCTGCTTTAATCTTTGTTATTTCTTTCTTTCTATTTGATTTGGAGTTAGTTTGCTATTCTTTTTCTAGTTTCTCCAGGTGTGCATTTAAGTCTCTGATTTTAGCTCTTTATTCTTTTTTAATGTAAACATTGAGGGCTATAAATTTCACTGTCAGAACTGCACTGGTTGTATCACATAGGTTTTGATATGTTATGTTCTTGTTTTCATCTGTTTTGAAATATTTACTGATTTCTCTTGCAGTTTCTTCTTTGATCCACTGATTATTTAAGTGTGTTGTTTCATCTCAATATATTTGTGGATTTTCCCTTTTTCTACCTATTATTGACTTCCAGCTTCATTCCATAATGATCAGAAAAAAAGCTTTGTATAATTTCAATCTTTATAAGATTAAGATCTGTCTTGTGAAACAATATATGGTCTATCCATAAGCACTTGAGAAGAATGTATGTCCTACTCAGACAGGCTTCTTTGGAATTTAAGTTTGACCTTTGAGTGACAAAGTCCATTGCCACATGTTGGAGCAATACAGCTGCTGATGTTTGCCAGGGTTCAGGCTTCTTGGGTTCCTCTCTTCCCGGGGCTCTGTTTCTCTCTGGGCTCAACTCCTCTGTTTCCTCCACAAGGTCAGCTGTAGACTATGAGGCTCTCTAGGCTTTGCCTCTCTCCACAAGGCCAGCTGTAGACTCTCAGGCGTGCAGCTCATGTCTTTTCCCAGGGCCCTTCTCTCCTTCTCTCGACCAAGCTCTCTTACTTCCTGGGGCTCCAGCTCAAGACTCCAACATCAGAACCCATGTACACTTTTGAAACTTAAAAAATAGAAAGCCAAATGCCATAAAGTAATGATTGGATATAAAATGTGATATATCCATACAATGAATATTTTTTAGGCTTAAAAAGGAATGAAACTCTCATACATGTTGTAATATAGGAGAATCTTGAAAACATGCTAAACAAAACAAGCCAGACACAAAAAGACATCTATTGCATGATTCTACTTATATAAATTATCTAGAATCAGAAAATTCATAGCAACAGAAAGCAGATTAGAGGCCAACTTGGGCTGTAGGGACTCAGTATGAGGGTTACTTAATGGATACAGAATTTTTATTTCAGTGATAAAAAGGTTTTTTAAATGAATGGTCATGATGATGATTTCAGGATATGAAGCAAACACAAAAAAAAACCAACAAAAAGAAACCCTAGGTTGAGATGGCCTCCCTGGGGAGTGTTTCCAAAAGATTGAAAACTGGTGTTAAACAAATTCTTTCAGAAAATAGAAAAGGAGGACCTACTTCTCAACTTGTTTTATGATTTGCGATTCATGCTCTTTCAGCAAAGGGAATTCTGGAATATATCAAAGTATACATCATGATTAAGTGGAAATTATCCCAGAATGTAAGTTAATATTATATTTGAAAATCAGTCATTACAATCTACCATATTAAAAGGATTAATAGATGCAGGAAAAACAAACCTATGCTAAAATTCGACACCCACTGATTACAAACAACAACATAAAACATAAAACAACATAAAACCTTTCAGCAGACTAGATATAAAAGAGATTATCTTCAAGAAATTATTGTTCATGAAGCTGTTATTTATACTTTTCTAGTACACAATTGATTGTCTTTAGTTTTCGGTTGTGGAGCCATGCTTTACATGAAGATAATTCGTTTGGTGTGAGTTGGAAGTCATAATTATTTAGTTCAAATCAGACAGTCAGTTGCTCTGAAAAAACATATTTAATAAGTTTATTTTTCCTCCACAGAATTACAGTGGTGCCTTTGTTATGACCCGGTGACCATATTTATGGCCTCTTTTTGGATTATGTTATGTTTATTGTTCTACTAGTTTGTCCTCTACCAATACCACATTTTTTTTAATGATTATAGGTTTATAGTAAGTCATCAAAAATCATAGTGCAATCACTAATCCTCTGTTTCCCAAGACCAGTTTTGATATTCTGAGTCATTTATATTTCCATATACATTTTACAGTTAGCTTGTCAATTTCAACAAAAACTGCTGGGACTTTAATTGGTTTTGAATTGGATCTTTAGATCAATTCAACTTCTTATTGAATTCCTGTGTCTTTCTGTCCATGAAATTTTGTGTGGTATATTAGTATAACATTATACCACACAGCAATAAAATGAAATAGCATTAAAGCCAAAATTGATGGATCTCAAAACTGTTGAGCAAAAGAGGCCAGAAAAAAAGGAACACATGCTAGATAATGCCTTTTTATGAAGTTAAAAACTAGAGGTAAAACTAAACAATGGGGTGAAATGTCAGACTAGAGGTAACATATTGTAAGAGGAAGTGCCTGAAAACTTTCCAGAGAAAATATCATGAAGTGATGGAAATATTCTATATTTTGAGTGAGCAGAGAAGTGATAGGCACGTATGTTTGCATCTCAAACACGCACACACATATGTACACATACATGTGAAATATATTTATATATAAATCTGCCTTCAGGCACTTAAGATTTTTGTGCACCATATAAAACAAAGTTATTTTAAAGGCATGACAACTATCATGAAAATTAAATTTTGAGAATAATTTTGAATGAAGAATAATCAAAATAAATAGAAAACTTATAAGTTCAACTGTTAAATACAAAATTATCGGATTGCTTTTCCCTTTACAAATTTCAAATCCATATATAATGGAGAAATTTTAATACTAAAGTGTATGTAATGATCTAAAAATATCAACCAAAGGAAAATGTATGTAGCAATATTAATATAAAGCACTGAAATATTCTTCAAGCAAAAATAATGAGCTTTATGTGACCCATTCATTACCTATGATGAAACAACATTTTACTACCATTTAATGGTAATCCTGAAGCCATATGTACCTCACTGCATACCACAAAATATAAAAAGCAAAAAATGAAAGTGCTATTAGCAGGAATAATCATATTTGGATAATTAATGAGTTAGATCAATATTGAAAAGCTTTTATCTAAAAAAGACATACATGGAATCTTGAGTCCTAAAATTAGACAAGACTTTTTTATAAATTACATGTAGCAGGCATATTTATAGACAGTAGTCACATATTACATTACAAAGGAAGCCTAAGCTTATACCTACTTGTTTTTCAATTTCTCAACCTAGTGATTGGCACAAAAGAAGCCTTAATAAATGGTAGCTGCTATTGTTGTTATTTGAAAACTATTGTTCTAAGCAGGTATCATGCACCAAAAGAAACTTGTCTGCTTTGGTGTAATTTTTTCCCCAAAAGTAAAAGAAAAAAGTTATATGCTCAATATATTTTTGCTTTTTCCTAACTTTATTTTAAAAACAGCAATAATCATAACAATGTACTGTAAGGTAGTCTCACTCTCTGGTTCATGAATTTTTCATACTATTCCAAAAATGAGAGTGTCTCAAAGAGAATGTAAAGAAAAGTCATCTCAAAAACAACCATTTCTTTGATCATATCATACATTGAAAGGAAAGACCAGTGAATATGCACTCTTAAGAAGATGGAGGATAAAGGCACAATTGTGTTATGAGGGGAAAATCTGCTTTTACTATAATGCCTAAAGTGAAGAGTTTTAGATTTTGTTATTTCCATCTTGGCTCTATCAGGAAACAGGAGAACAATTATGGTGCTTTGAAACTATATGTACCCCAGAAAATCACATTCTTAAAACTAATCCATTCCTTTGTGTGTAAACCTATTGTAAGTAGGTTTTAATGAGCTTTCTTCCTTTAAGGTATGACCCAGGGTGGGTCTTAGTCCTCTTACTTGTGTCCTTTATAAGGGAATGAAATTCAGACAGAGAGAAAGCCATGAAAGCAAGAAGTGAAAGCAAGGAAACCCAGAAGAGAAGGGGGAGACTAGCAGATGCCACCATGGGCCTTGCCATGTAACAGAGGATTCCAGGATCACCAGCCAGTCTTCAGGAAGATAGCATCACCTTGATAAAGTCTTGATTTGGACGATATTACGGACTCACAGTTGTATGTTTGTAAGCTAATAAATTACCGTTGTTAAAAGCCAACCCAGGGGCTGGTTGTATAGCCCAGTTGGTAGGGTGCCGGTTTACCACATGGGAGGCCCTGGGTTCGGTCCCTGGGCCTCTTCTAACGGGTGGACCACCTCAAGAAGGCAAGCCAATGTGGGCGGGGCACGCTGCCACAGGCAAAGGCAAGCCCCCGTGGGCAGGCAAAAAGACAAGCCCCCACGGGCAAAGGCAAGCCCCCGCGAGCAAGGGTGAGCCGCCACACCAGTGAGCTGACTCGGCAGGTTGCCCCAGCAGGGGGAGACGGGCAGACACCGAGGAACGCGGAGAAGGATGAGCACAGCAAAAGGGGGGATGCATACTAAATAAAATTTAAAAATAAATCTTTAAAAAAAAAAATCCAACCCATTTCATGGTAAATTGCTTTCAGCAGCCTAGCAAGTTAAAACAGGGTAAATAAGAGAAAGATAATTATAAATATACAATGACTAATTATAAGACCCTTTCAGCAATATCCTGAAAACAACATAATATTAATACCCTGTTATTTAAACTCTTGAAGTTTAGCAGAATCCTTCATTTTCCTTCCCATAGAGTCAGCCACTCTGGTACAACCAGACATAGGCACGCCGACAGTAATGATCATAAAATCACTTGCTCTTACTGTCCTTCCACTCTGTTTTCCCCATTGGACTGAAGCAAGGTTAAACCAGAGGAGAAAGAAGTCCTTTGACATAAGACATTCAAGCCATCCTCTTGGGTTAGAGAATAGAATGGAAAACAATGCAAACTTGATTTGTAGTTTTTTTTCCAACTTCAAATATTATGGTCAAAATGTGCTATAATTAGTATCTTACTTTCAGAAAATGATAAATGATAAAGGTATTCTAATTTTAAAAATGAAGTTTAGAGAGCTGTAGAAAATCAGCATTCTTATTATACCTTAATATAAATTGATTTAATGAGATAATTTATGAGTTTAAAAACATTTATGGAATATTTATATAAAATAATATCATCTTCAAAGAATTAAATTGTAAATGAACATAACCTGTTTATAATTTGACACCTAGAACTATAGTATGTATGTATGTGTTTATATAGTAAAACTCTGTTTTTGTGAGTACAAATATAATATATACACAAAATATTTGTATATTGAGTACAAGTAATCACTGTTCTTATATATAGGTAACAGGTTACATTGGCAAATATTTTTCTTGGTCTTATACTGTCAAAGGAGTCATCCATTTAGACTTTTGGCAAAATTTCAGATTTCATTTCTCATGTATGTTTTTATATTGATAAAAATACCTGTAACATGAATGGCACCTCTGTAGATAACATGTTAGATGCCTCTACTGCATTTTATCATGTGTATTTTTAAAAATAATTACATTAGTCTCCAAGTAAATTACTTACCTACCAATATGTGTACATATACATCTCTGGGTTTTTTTTGTCTTTTTTAGCATCCCAAAATCATAAATCTGGAATCACTTTCAGTTATTCTAGCTCAGTTACTGAGTCTCAGTATGGGGATAAATTATGACGACATTAACAAATGCCATTGCCCAGGAACTGTCTGCCTAATGACTCCAGAAGCAATGTAAGATCTTTTATGCTTTGTTTCCTAGATTGATACATAGATAGATGGAGAGATAGATAGGTAGGTAGGTAGATAGATAGATAGATAGATAGATAGATAGATAGATAGATAGATAGATAGATAGATGATAGATATGCACATATATATAACTTATTTGAAGATAATTTTGTGTATTTAATTTAATAAAATCTAAGCTGATAAAATAACTAATAATGACCACATATCAGTTGTGACATGTAACCCTCCAGATCAAAATATATACATACCCCAATGCCCATCTCTTATAACTGTCTCAATATTTCTTATAATCAGACGTCACACTTGCTTTCTCATATGTGATCTAACTCTACATTTACCAATATGTTTGCTTGCATAATTTTACAACTTAATGCATGATTTGATAAGCCAAATACTGGCTTGTGATTACTTTACAAGAAGATTGATTAGTATACTTCGTTGGATGAATCTTCTTCAACCTGCTCTGACTCAACCTGACTTGTTGATATCTATTGATTTCAGTGAGTCTATCATTAAGCTTTTACTTTGTCACAGAGAAGGCCTTTTGCAGTGTACTTACCATGCCAGTTCGTTTGCAATTATCATCGTTTTTCTTAGAGTACACTCTGATATTTTACACACATAAGACAGAAGTTAAGGGATTTAGGGAAAACATTATCCAGTCAGGGACTGAAGCTAGTGGGTAAATAAATGTCCTGGCCTGCAATCTTTCTGGTGGACGATACTGAGAGTCATTCTCTATGATTTTCAGTTGTCTTGGATAATCAAGCCCTGTTGCCTACAGCAGCATCCTTGAAGATGTCACTCTTTCCAGTCCTTCACTTCTCCTTCTGTAATCACTTTCTGAAAATACTTGCAATCAAGTCCTTATCACAGGCTCTGTTTGGGGGCAGCCCATACTAAAATAACTGTGCCAGAAGTGACCATAGAAGACCCAAATTTATGAAATGATTGTGATAGTGGACCAAATGATCTGAAAGCAGCACTAACCCACCCACCTTTGGCAGGACGTGATGTAGAGAGAGGGCACTTTTAGCATGTCCAGGCTGTGCTGCAAGATGCCTGTCTCTTTCATCCTGTGACAATTACGTTACAATGAAACCAAAGATACTCCTGGTAGCTCAGGTGACATTTTCGAATCTCTGACAAGTATCAGTAGGAGATTTGCAGGGAAGACCCCTAGGGTTCTGTTGCAGCTCTTGGTGGGCTACAGGGCCCTTGTGGAGTTTAGCAAGTGACTGTGAAATAGTAGGGGCATAGTAGGGGATCATGCAACTGAAGTTAAATATTTTCATCATAATTTGGACATTTTTAGATCCACCAAATTAAAAACCAAGTGGACACAATGGAAATCTATTCAATGATCAAAATAGTATATCTGGGAGCACGCTAGAGAAGATCCACATAGCACAAGTAAATAACATGAACAGGAATCTCAAACCACCATGTTACCTGCATCTGTTGCACCAATATTTCTAAATCAGTTCAAACACCAATGGCCTCATGGAGGTTCTTTAAACCTGGTTGACAGAAAAAGAAAACCTCAGGCTTGTTTCAAGAATGGGTCTTTTAGATTTGTTAGTGGAAGTATAAAAAATCATTATTGCCATATGGTAGCCCAATTAGATTCAGACCTAAAGGGCAGTGGTGAATGGTAAATGTACCACTGAGCAGAGTTATATGCAGTACATTTGGTATTCTACCTTGTATGGGAGATCTGGCCAGAGATTGGGATCTATATAAATTCCTAAACAAGGGCTGATGACTTAGCTATTTGGTCAAGGATCTAGAAACTTAAAGATTGGACATTTAGGGACAAGGAATTATGGGGAAGAAGCATGCAATCCAAGTATGCAGATCTTTGTATTTCAAGTTCAAGTCCCATCAGAAAGTATCCACTTCAGAAGAGGCACTAAACAACCTGGTCCACATTATGATAACCATGAATGTCAACCAGCTTCTCCCCTAAGGCCATCTTGAAAACAGGTCTTAAAATGAAGGGTAATCACCAACTCCCCAGAGACAAGCTTCAGAATTAAAGGAACACCAGCTTTTGACTAAGTACAGTTCTGTTAAGTACTTTGTATAATCTCTTTGTCTACCCTGCTTCCTGTTATCATCTCCCAAAGAAACTTCCTGCAATACAAACCAAGACTTAGGCTTTTTATCTGGTTAATCTAAACAAAGACAGATGACATTTTATATGCTTAATATTATTAATATGTTAGGCAAGATTTATTAAATTTTGTCTATCACTGACCAATGTAGATTTCTGCAATGGTGATGATGTGATACACTGCTGATGACGCTGATTGTAAATGGTTATAACAGTTTTAATAGTGAAGAAATGAGGGGCCAACTGTAGCCCAATTGGTAGGGTGCCGGTTTACCACATAGGAGGCCCCGGGTTCAGTTCCCAGGGCCTCCGCGAGCGGGCAGACCGCCTTGAGAAGGCAAGCCACCACAGGCAGGGCAAGCCACCAGGAGCAGGCAGGCCGCTGCACGGTGAGCTGACTCGGCGGGTCGCTGCAGCAAGGTGAGACAAGCAGACACAGAAGAACACAAGAATGAATACAGCAAGAACAAGCAGAAAGGGGGGGATAAGTAATAAAAAAATATATAAATTTTTAAAAATAGTGAAGAAATGATAGGAAGGATTTGAAGCACATTTTAAATATAAACAGCACTTTGTTCCCTTTACCTCCTCCTAAATATTGTCAAAATAGGCTCTGTTCAGTTTTAAAGCAGGTTACTTTGTGTAGAGGCCTGATAAATTTTTCCATCATGGTTAGAATCCCTCAAAATCCATCTATTTCCTCTTTATTTTTTTAAGATAAAGTATTAAGTGTAAATATATTGGGCCTTAATTTTGTAATTGAACATGTCTATATGACTATAATAATTCATTTGTATAAAAGCTAAAGGATATTTTTCGAGTTTTCTTGTGCAGTTTCTGAAGTTAGTGATTTTAAGGACTGACATTTTATTTTGTGTTAGCTGCATATAATCTTTATTCTTGTAAATATGAATCAACATTTTATTCAATCTTGTTTCAATCTTATTGAGAGGATTCCATGACCAAAAAAAATGATCATTTTTCCTTCCTAAATCTTCTGGAATATTATTCTCTTTGGCAGTTGTGTTCTTTGCACAATAAACCATTCTAGTAGTAAGAACTGTACATTATTTTGTTTATAAAATATAATATTTTCACAATTTAAAAAGTTTCAAATGATTCCACTCAGAAAGGCTTTTATAATCATCCCCTGCATTCAATTCCATTCTCTAGAGTTATTTATTTTATGGATTCTGCTTCTGAAATTCATTAATTATATTATGATAATTAATCATACTTTTATATGTTTTCTTTCTTTACTAAAGTAAGATATTATATTTCTGACCTCCTCTACCCATAGAAAGATAAATTTAGCTTTTTTATTCTATAGTCAAAATCTTTCCTATTATTTTCAAATTTAATAGATATATTATTTAGTTTTCATTTCATTACTTTTATACATTTAAATTATGTTATTATGACCTTTTTTTACTTGGTCTTATTAATAAATTTATTTATTACGAATAAATAAATTTTGACTCCTCAATATATTCTTGTAATAATGATTTCCCTTACAATTATTTTTAATCTCTGCTTTGTCAGCCTTTGTTTGATTGCAGACACCACAGTCTAGACATAGAACATTTCCACAGCTCCAGAAACGTTTCCTCCTTTCCCTTGCATCTTCCTCTAATCTGCTTTCGTCACTACGGATTATTTTTGCCTGTTTCAGAATTCCAGATAAATATGTCATTGGAAGTAACCCAATTTTATTCTTTTGTTATTTTTGTTTTGTATTTCACAGTTCAATTATACCATAATATCTATTGATAGGTATTTGAGTTGTTTCTAATTTTGGCCTGCTAATATTTATTCTGGAATGAGTTCTGTTTTTTAATTATTATTTATTTTTTGGTGGGCATATGACTTGTTTCCCTAGAAATGGAATTGGTGGGTCATATTGTAAGAGCATGTTTAATTAAAAAAGAAATTTGTTTTAGAAAACGGTTTTGCCATTTTACACTTCCACAAGAATATGTGTAAAATTATAGGCTGTTCCACATCTCCAGCAATACATGGACTTTCAAACTTTTCAACCATTCTAATCTAAACTTATTATAGTTTTTAATTGGAAATATATTTAATAAAGATCTTGAACATCTCTTAACTTTATTGGCTATTTGGATAGCTTTTGTGAGATGTCTGTTAAAATAGTTTATCTCTTTATTAAGTCACTTGTCTTCTTATTGTGTTTTAATATTTTTATATATTCTATGTAAGAAATATGTATTGCAGTATAACTTTCGTGATTTCTTCATCATGTCTTTGAAACAAAAAGAAGCTTTAAATTTGATAAAGCCCAATTTATTTAATTTTACTCATTTAGTGCTTTTTATGACCTGGATAAGAATAAATTTGCTTTTACTTTGATATTTTGATCCATTTCAAATTAATTTTTATATTTGTACTGGAAATACAAATATGAGGTTAGTTTTTCTTTCCAATATGAATAGCCACCTTTTTCATGCCTATTGTTTAAAAGACCATCTTTTATCCATAGCACATCTCTTCCTTTATTTTGGCTTTTCTTTTATTTCACTCAGAAATGATTATTCTTTTAGGTGTTCAAGTTTGCCTATTATATATACCTAAGTAGTTAAAGAATATAGTTGCTTGAATGAAGTTTCCAATTCATTCATGTGATTGATTATTTTATATTAAGCTTATATTTCTGCAGCTTTCCTAAATTTGCTTATTATTTCTTGGAGCTTTTAATATCCCTTTATTACTATTCTCTGCATTTATAGCTATATATTGTAAATGCAGTCTTATTTATTCCTTTTCAATCTTTATATTTATTGTTTCTATTTTTTGCCTTATTACAATGGTCAGTATCTCCAATACAGTATAAGATAAAGTGGAAAGTGTGGCTGTCTATGCTGTGCTTCTAATTTTAGGGCAAAACCTTTAATCTTTAAACTGAAATAGGTTAAGTGAAAGATTTTCAGAGGGGCTTTCAGGCAGATCACAGTCATTCTCTTATATTCCTTGTTTGTCAAAGTTCTCATCCTGAATAGATTTGGTCACATATTGAGATCATCATGTGTTGTTTTTTTTTAATCTTTTATTGTGTTGATACATTGACTTACATTTATTGATTTTCAGTTGGTGAAATAACCTTGCCTCCATGTGATAAATCCTGTTTGTATCCTTTTTATGTATGTGTCCTATTAGTTGCTAGATTTTCCCCTAATATTTGTAATGTATATTTGACTCTTTATTCATGAGGGAAATTGCTCTTTAATTTTCTTCTCTTTAATTCATTTGACCAGTTCCATTATCAAGGTTACTCTGGCCTCAATAATTTTATAAAAGATTTTGAAATATAGATAATTATTTCTTCTGAAACTGTTTGATAGAAGCCACTTGGACAGGGTCTTCTTTTTTTGGAAAGGTATTTAATTCATAATTCATGTTTAAATAGGTCTATTTGGATTTGGGGTTTTTTTCCCAAGGAATTTGTGCATTTCATGCAAACTGTTTAATTTATTGCCAGAAAGTGGTTTATAATTTTTAAACTAGTGGGCTCTTCAGTGAGTTACCGCTTTTATTCCTAATTTTAATAATTTTTGTTTTCCCTCTTCTTTTTTTCTAAATAATTCCAAATCAGGTTTTATCAAATTAATTGACTTTTTTTCAAAGAACCACAGTTAATTTTGATTGAATCTTTCCTGATGCTTCTATTTCATCTCTGGTGCTGTCTTGTTTTTATTTATTTGTACTTATTTAAATTGTTCTTTTTTCCCTAATATTTTTAATATAGGTGATTGATTTTAAGCTGCCCTTCTTTTCATGTAAGACTTTACAGGTATAAAACCACGGCTTCAGTTGCATACCACTAATAATGTTTTGTATTTCATTTTCATTTTATTTCAAATATTTTCAGAGTTTCTTTGTGATTCCTTCTTTGTATAATGAGTTATTTTAGAAGTGTGTCAGTTAATTTCTAAATAATTGTGAATTTTCTAGATATCTTTTTGTAATTTATTTCTAATTTAATATCTGTTTTAGTCTAAAACTTACTTTTTAGATTTTCATCTCATTAAATTTATTGATACTTATTTAATAAAGGTTTCTATTTTTTTCTTCCTTTTGTTTTCTCTCTTTGGTCGATTCTCCCTATTGCATGTTGTACATGCTTTACAAAAAATGTTCAATTATGCGTTGAAATGTAGTGTTTCGTTGTTTTAATCATTTATTAAGACTCTTCTAATATTTTCTACAAAGATACATTTAAATACAGGCTTTAAAATTTTATTTATAATGTTGTTTCTTCTAAAAATGCGAAATGTTCTTGCACACGTTTTGTTTGTGGATTAAAGAAAGGACATGCTATTATTCCGTATCTCATTATGAGAATACTGGATCCTGTGTCAATGATGTGCAGTTTTGGAGGTGAATAAATGAATGTTTTAAATATGATTAATTAAGTAATATTCTGATTGGGATCTGTATCTATTGCAACTGAGTTTGAGTTTAGATTTGGCTGAAGCTACAGATAACTAAGTCATAATGGCCTAAACCAAAGAGGTGTTTATCTTTATTTCAAGAAATTACCATTCTACGAATTGTGTGGCATTTCATGTTAAAATTTCACTCTGCATTTCTACACAGTGGTTTCTATCTCCTAGCTCACCTCATAACCAATAGAAGTTTTAACTATATCCGTTAACCAAAAGCATAGTCACCAATAAGACTAGGGACATGTAGAAGCATAGCTGCCTTGGTTTTTCTTGGGACTTGTGCTTAAAGCTTCATTTTGAGCCAGGTTTTCTGTCCTTTGCACGTGTCCTGCCCTGACTTTAAAGAAGGTTAGGAAATAAGCTTAGTACTAGGAGGTCAAGGAGTATCAGAGACTCTGTTTTCAAGGAAAAATGGGAAAATAGTTATTGGGAACATCTATCAATGGAGCATGAAGTTTCAAGTTTGAAATGTGTTCTCCAGTTGGACAGAATTTTCATTGATAAGTTATTTTCTAATGACATTAATTTTATTACAAGAAGGTGTATCCCTTATAAACCAGTTCACAAATGATAAGCACATGTTTAATTTCCTGATTCTCAGTAATATTAAGTAATTTTCTCCTTCTATTTTCATGTAACAATCCATACAACTAGGTTTTGAAGTTACCAAGTTTATTACCTAAAAATTCAATGACCTCATATTAGCTATCTCCATCATCAAATAATAGATTTTAATGATTATAGTCTTTTTAAGTAGTGTTAATACTATTCATAATGAAGATAATTATACAGTATAATAGATGGTTTTATTTATGCACTCATTGATTTTTTTAAACAATTGAACTCTTACTTTGGGATAATGAACAAAAAAAAACTGTAATGCTTTTTCTCCTGGAGATAAAAAGCTAGTAGGAGAAGACAGTCAGTTAATAAAATAAATAATATTCCAGGTGATGATAAATATTTTGAAGAAATAAAAAGGTCACTAAAGATAATAAAGAATAATAAAGAGGTGATATTTTAGATTTGTGTTTTGAAATGCTACCTCTGTGTGAAATTTTAACAGGGCTCTGAAAAGAAGAAGGAGTCCTGCATATATGTTGAGGAAAAGTTTTTCAGGCAGAAGAAATAGCTAAATATTTAATGGGGGGCACAACAAAGAGACCACTGTAGTTTGGCAGTGTGAGCTGACGTAGATAGAGAGGATGACCTCAGAGAAAGAATTGGTGGATAGATAAACCAGATATTACGAATGAGATGAAAAGGCATAGATGGTTTTACACAGAGGAAGAACATGACATTTTAACAGTTTTTTTCTTTTGGTAGGATCATACTTGATGCCGTTTTGAGGGGGATAAATGGCAATAGGGCAAGATTTGAAGCACAGAGACTGTTAGAAGAACATTGCATTACTTGTATGGGAGATCAGGAAGGCTTTGGACAGGTGGCTGTGGTTGAGAATATATTCTGGGTATAGTTAGAGGATATTTTTGTCAAAATTTCATGAAAGTGGGTTTTGGAATAAATAGATTATTTTACAATTTTTGGTTTGGACAACTGGATAGTTTTCCTTTCTTGAGTCTGGAAGTATTAACATAGAAACTGTGGATTGGCACAGGTTTTAGTGCGTTACATGTAGTTTGTTAATTCCCACAATTTAATGAAATAAATTACAGCTTTATCTCCATATTACAGAGGAAGAAACTGAGGCACATATAATTTAAATACAGTTCACAAGGACAAACAACTTGTAAATGTCTGAGAGGAGATATTAATCCATGTCATTCAATTGGCGATAGACTCTGCATTGTAAAACACTCTGTTAACCTTTATGAGGAACAGGTTTTGGGGGAAGGTGAATCAAGACTTTAGAGAATTTAAATTTAAATTTAGGATGCCTATGTGATAAGCTTAAGAAGAAACATTGAGTAAGGAATTGGATATAGTAATTTGGAGTTTAGGAGAAAAAAAATTGAGTGAAAAAAAAATCTGAGCTTCCAGGATATCATATAAAACCATAGTACTATAAAAGGTTATCTATGAAAAAATACAAAGAAGAGAAAATCCCAATCGTTTTTTTACTAGGGATAGCTCAGTACAGCAAAGGAGGAGGAAGCCACAAATGAAACAAAAGATGGAGTAGTTTGTGAGGTAGGTGGTAAAATAAGAGAGCAGTGTCACGAATAAATGTTATATAACTAGTAAGGAAATTTTATTGATTAGTTTATCAGTAATAAATAATATTTAACATAAATTCTTACACACTTGATTTACTATGTACAAAAAGATTAAAGTTTGACTAACAATACTGAGCATTTGGCCTATTGTGGAATGCTATGAAAAAGCTTAATTTTAGAGGTAGGCAGTTTTGGGAAAGAAACCTTACATAGAAATTTGAAGAATGATATATTTTTAGTCATTCCAGTGGTGTGAAGATGTTTAGTAACTGCAGCGTGGAAGAGTTTGCACATTTTATTATAAAACCAAAGTCCCAGTGTCTTCAAAATCAGCCACGCTTAGATCCATCATACAAAGCTGCGGTTTGTGGTAATGGAAAAGTGGAAAGTGGAGAACAATGTGACTGTGGAACTATGCAGGTTGGTACTAAACTGGAAGAATGTAATATACAAAAATTACTTCAAAATTATTAATTTCTATAATGTTACAATGTCACTTTACTTCATCAAACTCAGTATTCTACAAAGGCCTTGGGAAGGCATACAGGGATTACAACAACCATATATTTCTTGGTATGTGGATTCAGTGATTTGAAGATTATTATAGAGGTAATTTTCAAGATCCTATAACCCTATAACTGAATTGACCTATGTCTACTCTCCTGCTCTTGGGTATATTTTTTCTCTTAATAAATGCCCATTAAATGTCACTATTCAGTCCTAAACCTCTGTAATAATATTTCCCTTGTGGAATCCCATATAGAAAGCAATAGTAATGACACTTGTTAGATAGAATAGCTCTATAGAATACTGTAAATTTAGTGTGCCCTAGTAAGTATCTTGATATATATTGCTATAAATCACATTAGGACTAATGAAATCCATGATTTGCTTTTGTGTAACTTGTTTAAATTTTTGCCCAATTAACGCTTTTCAAATACCAAAATGTGTGTGTTTGTGTAAAGACATTTTGTCTTCATCATTCTCCTTTTCATATTTGTTGCTTTTATTATCCCTAAAAATATAAATTTTGAATCAGATTCATTGGGCACAGATGAGTCATAGCACAAAACAGGGTATAGTAAAATATGGGTGAATGATATAAAGGTGATAGTTTCACTCATGCTCAGAAATAATATCATTTTCAAGTCCCTTCATCATGATAGAATTAAAATTTGAGTAAACCTCCATAAATGTTACAAACTTGTTAAAATATGGTAGATTCATAAGGATTCAGTAAGAACTAGTCCTTAGAATTAAATGGCTAGTTATAATGAAAGTTAAATCATAACCTCTGCTTATTTAACATATATCTAACTCTCTCTTTGTCCACAAAAGCTAAAGATATTCTCGATGTCTTGTCTATGGTGGAATCCCAGTCTTCAGAAAATCTTACCATTATTACCAAATCAATTCTAGGTATATAAAGAGCACACGGTCTAGCACATAGTAGGCAATCAGTAAATGTCTGTTAAATAAGTAAATAAATAATGGGCTTAATTTATTTTGATTGCTAACATGTAAGTTGAGCAACTATCTATATAGTTTACAGTGTGTTGTCATTATAATAATATATATTCACAGAAAACAAATTAAAGGTTCAAAGATACTTCCTGGCATTTGATTTGCCTTTCAGGATTGTGATTCCCCACTGGGAAAATGCTGTGATTCTGCCACATGTAAAATGAAACCTTCCTCAAAATGTGCTTATGGTGACTGCTGTGATAAATGTGAGGTAAGAACTACTTTATTTTTATATTATGCACATAGGTAAAATTATTCTTTATAATGCATATATGTTCACATTCTGCTTTATTCAAAATCATTTATTCCACTCCATCAGTTTAAGGCAAAAGGAGCGGTGTGTAGGCCACCCAACGATGAATGTGACCTCGCTGAATATTGCAATGGAACAGCCGCATTATGTCCAGAGAACTTTTATATGCAGAATGGGCATCCGTGTGGAGAAAATAAATGGCTCTGTATGGAAGGAGTCTGTAACAGTGGACTAAGACAATGTGCAGATATGTTTGGTGAAGGTACTTTGATTTCTCTTATATATATTTTCTGAAAAGAAATAGATGTTGATAAAAGGTTGTGAATTTTTAATAATGCGGTTTTAATAAGAATATTCTAAAGGCTTGTAGAGAGATAAGAGGAATACTATAGGAAAAAACCATAAATGTAACCTGAAATAAAAATTCTCAATAATTTCCACAAAATATTAAAGGATAATGTTCAAAGTCTATGGGTATTCTGCATTCCAGATGAATAAGAGAATAAACACATCCTGCATTCTCCTTGTCTCAATCCATTAACCACAAAACTTTGGTAAATGTAGAATAAATAAATATGACTATGAATGTTAAAATATCATATTTATAAGTAGGTTAATGAATATAATTTAGAGTATACACACAAAAACATCACACATATGTACATCCGCACACCTGAGAACTAAAAGGAGGACTCTTAAAAATCTCAAATGGGCCGGCTCGATAGCCCAGTGGATAGGGCGCCGGCATACCACATGGGAGGCCCCAGGTTCAGTTCCCGGGGACCTCTCCTAGCGGGCAGACCGCCTTGAGAATGGCAAGCCGCCATGGGCGGGCCAGAGCCTCCATGGGCAGGGCAGAAAGCTGCCATGGACAGGGCAAAAGCTGCCACGGGCAGGGCAGGTCGCCGGCGAATGGAGCGCAGCCAGCCACCCACGAACTGAGAGCCGGCCGTGAACAGATGCAGAAGCCGCCCACAAGCGGGGAAAGCCGCACCTGTGCAGTGACCACTCTCAGCGCGTCGCCACAGTGGGGGGGGGAAGGGGAGATATGTAATAAAAAAAAATTAAAAAAAAAATCTCAAATAAGACTCATGGAAATCCAGAAACTATGAAATCATTGAAAGATGTTACATCAGAGGTTGAAAATTAAAAGAAAAACCATGGTATAAAATGTACACAATTTTCTGCTGAAGAAGAGGAGAACAGGAGCAATGGCAACAATATTTCTTGCCTGCATCAGGAGAATTAAGAGCAACTGAGAGAGGAAATATATTTAAGATAGTAATAAAAACAACCAGATGGGTCAGCCTTCTCTCAATTTGAACAGATAGCCACTACAACTCTAATTTCTGTGTTAACAGAGGTTTCAAAGTTAGTATCATCCGTCAAAATGAACATACAATCAAGAATGATTAATAGTTTGAAGAAAGTCAACATGAAAACACTAAGAGAGAAGTCATACATAATGGTAGACTTCTTTCCTGATGAAGGAGATGATATGGAAGCACAATGAGTATATTATGTAAAAAAAGAACAAAGCCAAAAGTGGGAAAGATAAAGACAAATGAGTTTATAGGGTTAAGAGACTTCAAAATGAGTAGGGAGCTCATTCCAGAGATTACGGGTATGCACGTCTCAGCAGGATCTCATTGACTGTCAAAGTAAATACTACCTCAAATAGCGGGGCTCCTGAGGGCTCTGGAGACATCCAGACACTGTAGTCAGAGCAGATAGCTCAGGATTTTGGCTCCTTGCCAGTGGGCCCTACTTTGGAATTTATGCTCCCCAATATGACAGTTTGAACTCAGTTGTGGTTTCCCTGCACATGGCTCTTTTGACCCTTGTAATTGAACCTATAATTAGAGTTGATAGGTGAACGTTCAAGAGACTTAAATCTTTGGGATGTCTATCTGCCAGCTGGGCCTTGAAACTCAGCTGAGTTGCAGTACCTACTCTCTAGTTCATTGGACTCACCCAGGGCAACTAACAAGGAGATGATGAAGGACAACAACCATCCCAAGGAACCGAGAGAGTCTACAACTGCAAGCATGAGAGTCCTGTCCATCTACCCCATGGGATCAAAGCCCCCTTTCAATTAGAAGTGGAGTGGGCATCACCCTCCCAGAATCCTTAGGATTTGGGAATGAACTAGGAACTAAAGTAGACTTACTGGTATTCTACTATAGACTTACTGTGATTCTGGCAGTGGAAGAACTTGTATTATTGATGTGGAGGCAGTGGCCATTGGGGTTCTGAGGGTAGGGAGCGGGAAAAATAGGTGTGATATGGGGGCATTTTTGGGACTTGGTAGTTGTCCTGAATGATATTACAGTGACATATGCAGACCATTATATAACTTGCCATAACCTGCAAAATTGTGCAAGAGAGAGTGTAAACTACAATGTAAACCATAACCCACGCTTAGTGGCAATGCTCCAAAATGTGTTCATCAATTGTAACAAATGTACCACATTAATGAAGGATGTTTAAATTAAATTAAATTTTTTAAAAAGTAGAAGAAAGAAAGGGAGGGAGAGAAAATGGAAGGAAGGAAGGAAGGAAGGAATGAACGTAGGCAGGGAGGGAGTGAAGAAGGGAGGGAGGGCAAGAGAGTAAAAAAGATCTTTAACTGAAAGATAATCTAAAAGTTTCAAAATAAATTAACATACCGGGTAAAGTACTAAAAAGGTCAAGCTAGCAATTTGAATTGAGAAATTCTGTATCATGCTAAAAAGATAGATGCAAAAAAGGAAGTATATAAAAGTGAATATATGGGACTCATATACTTTAATTTCCAAATCAATCTCTGTAAGAATGGTTGTGAATGACGCCCCTAAGCCCAAAAGAAATTTTAACCAGAAGAAAGAAGAATGAAGTAAGAATAAATGATCATCACAGAAATTACTTAAAGTTATTGATAAGGCTAAAAAGTGTATATGTTGTAAAAGATACAGAACAGTACAAAATGCAACAATTAATAAGTCAAAAATGTAATTTAACACCTAGAAGAATTAAAAATAGAAAAAGTTTCACTTGGAAAAAATGGAAAAACAAAAACAACTTAACCTCATGAAACTGAAGGGATATTTTAAGACATGTCCAGAAACCATACAAGTAAATGTATATAGTTTAAACAATATTTAATAACTTTTTGCTTTTCATATATCAGTAGGCACAGAAAAAAACCAACAGGCATCAAATATCTACACGTAATTCTGTTAGACCTAGACAAATTTACTATTGAATCTCAAGAAATCTAAAAGGAACAGATGTATATTTTTATGAATAATATTTTAAAGCATAAAGATTAAAATGAATCAACTAATTTTTTAGTGTTATCAGAATCCTAACCACCAAAAAGATCTGGAGAATAGAACAGTTTTTTACCAGTTGTCTCTTTTATAAAAGTATATGGAAAGCAATAAAACCAGTGGCTAAAACTTGTAGTGTAAAGCCAGTCCAGGTATAATTAAGTAATGAATCATGATGAATCATGAATGGTTCAACATTAGAAAATAGGTATGTAAATTTCATTAAAGTAAATATTTGAAGTAGGCTCTGATATATTTAGCTGTCATAATTTCAAACCTTTGCATATTGCAGATTGCCACTGTTGAAAGAAAAATGAGAGTTGAGTTGCAGTTTGCAGCATTATTTTCAGGACACCAAAAAAGCATGCTGTGTCTTGGTCACAAAATCATGTGTCTTGGTCAAAACGAAGTGTTATTCAGTAGGGGTACACAGAGATCCAGGAAAGAAGGAGCTGTTTATGACATGAGGTTGGAACCAAGGTTTTACATTGGCCAGGTTACATATTTGGATCTATATTAGTCTTTTAGGTTTTTGGTTAGTCACCATAATTAGGTTATTAAAAATAAAGCCTGAGTTGCCTAAGGTTTGAATAATAGATGGCAATAGTTATGAGTGTGTGTGTTTTTTTTCTTTCTGGGCAAGAGAGATGCTAGGGAAGTCACTAATCAACTTGTTTAATTAATTGTCCGTAGAGGCATACATGGAAACACCATCGGCTCTAGTTTTCTAAGATCTCATTCTAAGAGGCTAGAATTGCCCAGAGGTTTTTGTCATGGGATTCTGGTGGTGGGTGGCATATCCAAAAGTCAGTAAGATTCTGAACAGTGACAACTGTCTGAGATAACTTAAGAATGGCATTAGAATGGGAGAGTACAGGTGTTGTGAGAAGGATCAAGTAAGATGAAAGGAGAAAAGGGAAAGGGTAGGGAATCATTTTAAATAGGGACTATAACCACAAGGTCTTCTCAGGGTGGTAAAGGTTAGGAGGAAAATGATTAGAGCCACAAAATAAAGGAATGGGGGATAAGCTTTTATTTAGGGGTCATCTGCTAGTTCCATCAGTCTTGATACAGCTATCTACATTGGAAGTCATCTGCTTCTGGAATCCTCATGTCAATTTTAGTTTGAGGTCTAAAATGACAGTGACCTCCCAAGAACTTGGAAGCATGTTTTAGTTTTGATACTTGGACCCAGGGGCCAGTCTCTTTCAGTTGTACAGCTGTGCTGGTTATCTGCAATACTTGATAAGGTCCTTTTCATCTACTTTTTATAGAGGAGTCTTTCATTTAGGTCTCCAAGTTGAAGGCCCCGTAGAGTTAACTGTGGAAGAATCTTGGGAAAGGCAACTTGAATTTATGAATGGTGGAACTAGGTATATTTGATTAGTCCTTTACAAGACTTAACAATTTCAGATAGCAATATGCTAGAGGGTGGTACTGAAGGTGAAAAAAATTAGTCTTATGGTTCTTCCTATTATGATTTTATAGGGGGATAGATAGTAGTTTTTTTTAGATGAGCTAGATCTTATGCCCATCAGGACTAAGGGAAGAACCCTAAGCCAAGACAGATGGAATCAGATAATAGAACAAATTTAAGTTATAAGTTAACATTTGTTCTTTTTACCTTTCCTAATTCTTGAGGATTATTGGGGCAGTGGAGCTTATAGTTGATAGATAAGACCTTGCAAAGCTTTTTATTACAGTTCCAGTAAAACTGGGTACTTCTATCACTTGAGAGAATAGTGGGAATTCCCCAGGTGGGTGTTACAAATTTCATAGCCTTTTAGCAATTGTAAAGGCAGTAGCCTTGTACAAGGAACAGTGCCCTAGTTTGAGGCTTTTATGGACCCCAGAAAGTCATGTCCATTGACCTAGTCCATTCCTGTAGGTGGGACCTTTTGATTAGATTACTTCACTAGGGCCATGACCAGAGTGGTCCTTAATCCTCTTACTGCAGTCCTTTATAAAGGGGATGAATATTGAGAGAGACACAGAAAGAAAGCCACAGGAGCAGAGAGAAATCCACAGAAACTGAGAGGGAAAGCCAAAGGAAGATAAAAGCTGAAAACAACAAAACCCAGAAGAGAAGGGAAAGCCCAGAAAATGTTGCCACAGACCTCACCATGCAAAAAAGGAGTCCAGGGTCACCAGCAGCCAGTCTCTGGGGAGAAAAGTATCATCTGATGAAACCCTGATTTGTACATTTTCTCAGCCTTGAAACTAGAAGCTTACAACTTAATAAATCCCCATTGTAAAAGCCAGCCCATTTCTGGTATATTGCATTATGGCAGCCTAGCAAACCAAAATAAACAGCTTTTATCCATCCAGAAAATAGACATATGATAAAAAAGACATATTCATATCCCATAGAAGGGGTTAGCTGTATACAAACCATTTGAAGATGAATGGGCCCTGTTGATTGAGTTATAAGACCCTGTCCCTCCTTTACCATTTTACCAGTGTTATGCACATTAAAGGATTTAATAAATACCCTTCAAAAATAAAGGTAATGTGGCTGGAAACGGCACATATACCCCACCCTCAAGGCAAATAGCCTCAGTAAAAACCCCTCGCTACTGCAGCCAACTGAGTGGGAGGGACCGTTCCCTGGGAGAAAGGGGGGTCGGGCAGAGGGTGGAGAGTGGTTTCATTTCATTGTGTTTGGCTAGTTGTGCTCCCTTTGAATCTCAAGAAAGACCCCAACCACCACAAGGGTGGCCTCAGGGAGAGGAAAGTGGGTTTCTGATGAGGCAGGCTATCACTCCCAGCTGCCCTAGGAGAGGAACCAGGTCAGGGAGGAGGCAGAGACAGGCACCTAACTAGCCTGGCTCTGGAAAGCTATTGGAAGCCCAACTCACCCTAGGAAACCAGGGCAGGAAGAGCCAGATAAGCTTTCAGAAGCCTACTTAACCTGTGGAGCGGGTGTAGCTCAGGGGAAGAATTCCTGCTTTGCATATATGAGGCCCTGGTTCTGTTCCTGGTACCTTGTTAGAGAAGGAAACCAGAAAGTGATTGACTGGGTTTTAGGGACCCAGCCTGTACCTTATAACAGGGAATGTACAGAGATTTTTTCTTGTTTTGTTTTAGGTTTTCTTGGATCTGTTGATTTTTATTTTTTTATCGGTTCCTTTTTTCTTTTCCTTTATTTTGTTCACTAAAACC